>PVIJ01001879.1:0-145247 GCA_004024925.1 Scalopus aquaticus
GAGACCCTCGTAAACACCTCCAGAAGGGAGAGAGGGCTCCAGTTGCCTTGCCTTTAGACCACTGCCTTTAGTTCTCCCATTCCGACCTTCGGGGTGTCAGGCCTTTTGGGGGTGCTAGCAATTTGGAGCTGCCTTCTCAGAGAAAACAAGGACCTATTTCAAGATCTCAAAAGGCTGCAGAGGGAGTTAGGGGGTGAAAGGCAGGAAAGGGGTCCACAGGAAAACTCCTCTCTGATCTGTGGAACCAGGTGAGGGATTTTCAAAATCCTGGCATCTGGAGAGAGAGAAAAGGAACTGCATGCCTGTCTTGGCTTCTGTAGAGGGGGCAGTACACCTCCACTAGGGACACAGGCAAGGGAGACCCCAAGGCCAACTTTGACCAACCTCCCTTCCTGGGAGCTCTGAGCACCTGACACATGGGCCATGGGAGTCAAGGACTGGATGGCCTGCACATAGTGGCTCTGTCCTTGACCATTATCCTCAGGTCCAGGGTTCAGGGGAAAGATGATGCATCTACCCCCACCCTGCCCTTCTTTGGGGCTTCCTTGCCTCCCTCTCCTGCAGGGTCGTGGACTTTGGAGGAGGCAAGGACTTAGGAGGAATGCACAGGGCACCAGGCTGCAGGTTGAGTTCATAGGCTGCAGATCAGACCCTGAGCTGGAGCCCCGCCCGCCCTTCCTCGGCCCTGCTAGCCTTTGGCGGGTCTGACCACAGCCTCACGCTCCTCTCCCACGCCTGTCAGAGGTTTCCTTCCACAGGGGCATCTCAGAACTCCCTCACCCTGCAGCAGCCCGCGCCCCTTTGCCGCGCGCCCTCCCAGGCAGGCAACCCGTCCCAGTCGCCTCTGCCTCCCTACAGTCCACCAGGGCAGGACAACGGGTAGAGGTGCATCGTAGGGATCCGAGGGCCTGGATCCCAGCCCGGCAGCTCAGAACCAAATGACTCGCTAAGTCACGCGCAGGCCGTGGCCGGGAGGGGGCGCTCTTGAGCCTTATTTAGAATTTTTACCTAAGCCGAAAGCCGCAGGCTGGGGTAGGGGCAATGGGGAGTTAGAGTTACCCGGGAAAGCGGTGTAGCAGTTCAGGGAGGGCTCGGGGAGACTTGGGGGCTATGGATTTAGAACTCGGTTTAGAGTCCAATCGAGAGATTCCGGACCCCAGGGAATTCGGGAGGCGAATGAAGGGGAAGGGGGACTGGTGGAAGGAAAATTCGCTTAAATGAACCTTCCGGGAATCCGAAGGGGTTTGGCTGAGCCCACGCCCCTTTCTTACCCCCAGTCTAAACAGGGGCTGGGCGGGGGGAAGCGGGGGAACTTAGCAATGGAAGGGCAGTGGTGGTGGTGGGTCAACAATCTTGGGGAGGCTAACTCCACCAGGGCTAGTCTGTTCTCTCTCCTTTGCCCGCACGTGTCCAGCCCTCCTCGTTCCCATCCGCGAAACGGCGCGCCCTTGCTGGCTGTGCCTTTGCACTCGCGGACGCGCGCACCCTCACAGGGACTGACTTCGGGTCAACTTTCACGCAGTTCCTCGGGTGTGTATGCACACGCGCGTGTATGTCCGTACGCACGTGAACATCTCTCCAGAAGTCCCACCTCCCGTGGCCAACCCGTCGTCTGGATTCCCAAACCTTCGGGGGGTTCTGCCCCAAATAGTGGCCGGCGGCGAGTGCAGGGGACACGCGGGGCGGGCTCGGAGGAGAGGGCAAGGCTACTGAGGGGCTTCCCACACCGCCCCCACGGCACGCTTTGACTTCTCCTCCAGTGTCACCCGCCGGACCTCACCCCTCCCCGTCCACCGACGTGCGGGAGCGACACCAGCTACCCGCCCCTCTGGCTGCCCCCATCCACGTCCCCCGCCCACTCCTCCAGCCCTCCCCGCTCCGGTTCCTACATGAAGCCCTCGATCACGCTCAGAAAGAATGTGCTACAACCTCGGCGCTGCTGCGGCCGCGGCCACCAAGCCCGCGCCGGAGCCGGAGCCGGAGCCGGAGCCGCCCCGCACCTCCGCGTCGCCAGCGCCGCTGCTCCCCCGCCTGCCCTGCTGGCCCCGGGCTCCAAGCGCGCGGTACCCGCCGCCGCCCCGCGCTAGCCCAGCGCTTGACGCAGTGAGCACCGCAACCCGGCTCCTGCCGGCTCCGCTCTGCTCCCGGGCGCAGGCCGAGCCCAGCCGGGAGGGCTCCGGGAGGGGCAGGCAAGGCGGGAGGGGGAGGAGAGCTGTCTGGAGCCAGCGAGCCCGGAGGAGGAAGAGGAGGAGGAAGGAGGGGAAGCCGCCGCCGCCGCTCTCCGAGGACCTGGGCGCGCGCTCTCTGCTAACCGGTGGCGTGCCTTCAGCCCCCTGCCCGCACCCCGGCCCAGGTAGGAAGGGGCTTGTGGGATGAGGGGGCTACGCGGGGGGCTGCTGCGGGCGGGGGTCCCCTCTGCCGCAGCTGCTAGGCCACCGGGTCCCCGCCCCTGTGGGAGGCGGGCAAGATGCTCTCCCGCGGCGGCATTGGGGGCGGGCGCCGGGTCCCTGGAGACTCTTGCAACCCCTGCCGCCCCAGCCCCAGCGGTCTGCTCTGGGCGTCCGCGCTGGGGCCGAGACCCCCCAGTCCGTGAGGTTTTGATTACTGTGCGTTGGGTCCGCGGTTCTCTGGCGTCCCCCACACCCACCGGGGTTCAGAGGCAGGCGCACCCGAAGTTAACGGTGGCGGAGCCTCAGCCAGACAAACTTCCCTTTCTAACGCCGTGCCCCGAAGAGCCGGGGATCCGGACCCTTCCGGCTAGAAGGTGCCGCGGGGACCCCGAAACTTTCCTGAGCTCTCTAAGAGCGGAAGGCTGGCTGGGCAGGAAGTGGTGGAAGGCGATGATCTTGGTTGCCAGTGCATGGGTGATAGCCATGGCGCCCCAAGTTGACCTGGAGACTGCCCTCCCAATCTGAACCCCATCTTGTAGTCGAGTGCGGTCAGGGAGTGGACTATGAGTACCTAACCTTCCCACAGCTGGCGTGGGGGTGGGGTGGAGGAAGCAGAGCTTTGCCCCAGGCCTTCGAATGGGAATTATAGGAACCCCCCCAACACACACACACACACACACACACAGAGAGAGAGAGAGAGAGAGAGAGAGAGAGAGAGAGAGAGAGAGAGACACACACACACAAACACACCATCCCCAGGCTCTACCCGCTGCCTCCAAGCTCTCGGGAAGGACTGGCTCCTGGCTATTAATAGGTGCCTGTGATCCGACCCTCTCCCCTTCAGGGAAGCCGGGAAACGGGCTTGGCTTTGGGGTGGAGCAGGACCCTGGGTCCAGAACAGATCCCTTCCCCAGTTCTTGAGGTCCCAGTTCTGTAGGTCTGGTCTTTCCTCCACACACCCTGCACTCTTCCCACGCTTTCCTCTCCGTTTTCAGGGGTGTTACCCCCCAACTTTTTCTCTTTCCAAACTGCACAGGGTGGCCTATGGCCACTCTGTCAGTCAGGCGTCAGGTCAGACTGGCGGATTTGAGCATAGTCCCCAATCGAATACTCCTCCTGTATGGCTGTGGGGTCCCTGTGACCAGACGGTCCATGGATGAGCGGGATTTCCTTCCATCAGCTTCTCTTCCTCCCAACCTACACATGGATGCTACATATTCACCTGCCCCTGTATCGGGTTGCCATCCCATCAAAGGGGGCAGTGGGGAACGGGGTGGTTGCTGCAGGCAGCGGAGGGAGGTGTGGAGAGCAGCGAGCTCCCCTGAGGGTTTTGGAGTGTAGCTAGAGCTGCATGTGCAGAGAGGAGGCAATATTCTAGAGGCCCCCTCCAGCGTCGTTTCTGCACTGGGAAGGCCCGGGAGGATTTTGTTTCCTCACTCCACCAGACCCACCCCAACATTCAGATCCGAGCTTGAGTAGATTTGAGAATTTGAGAGTTGGAGGAGTCGGGGTACTTCTTCCTGTCTCCCAGTCTGCAGAGCCCCGCCCCCAAGCAGCTTGGGGGGGGGGGTGGTCTTTGTCCCCAGGGCTGACCTCCGGCCCCGCCCCCTCTAGGTTAACTCCGGGACCCCAAGCATTTCCAGTGCTCACGAGCAGCGCTGGAACTATCTCCGAGCTTTGGAGGGCGAGGTGTCGCATCCTTTCCCCAGCTCTGGGTCTGGGGGTGGAGTAGGGGGCGTGGAGCTCGGCACTGGGTTCCTGACAGATGTCCTCTCGGCGGCGGCGCCGCGTCTCAGTAACAGAATTAATGACTTACACGCAGGCCGCCAATCGGCGCGGCCACGGGGGAGGGGCGACCCAGCCGAGACTCTGGAGGAGGTCGCAGCCTGACCGCGCAGCCTCTGCTTTGGGTGGGGGTGCAGTCAGTAGGACCCCGACTCCCAGAAGCTCCACCCAGCTTACAATTCCCTGTGCCCCAACTCTGTGCTAGTTCCACCTCCGTCTGCCCCCCCACATCCTCTCTCATGGATCCCCCAGTTGCTGGGACTCTTCCAGCTGGAATATTTACCCGAGTCCCTCCAGTTGCCCTCTAAGCCCCTCCTCAGAACCTTGAACCTTAAGGGCCAACAAACTTCTCTCTGTGGAGAATGTCATGGTGCTCTCAGCCAGCCTGCCAGCCTCAACTTGCACACCACAGAAATGGGCTCACAGCTCTGTGTCAGGGGAATAGAGAGTAGGCCGGTGATGTAACTCTAGGCAGACGCATGGCTCAGCCCCTTGCACACCAGATGCCAATCAAACTCTGATCCAGACCTTCCAGAGGCAGAGCTGCTTTGCCAACATGGGGGGGGAGGGTAGTTGGGAAGGGGGAGTTTGTCACCTCTGGTGGGGGTTTGCTTAGGAAAGGCTGCGCTGGGGTGCCAGCCATTCCCTCCTATTCATTCCCCACACAGGCCGGGTAAAGCCAGAGGGTGGAAGGTTATTTTTTGGACCTTCCAAGATTGAGGAGGGGCATGGGGGAGGGCTAGTTTCTCCCAGCTAAAGCCCAGCTGGGGAGGCCTTTCACACAGCAGGAGCCCTCTTGCCACCCTTCCTGCCCAGGCCTGGTGCATGGGAAGCTTGCAGGATCTATCTGTGGGATAAACAAGGGCCAGTCCCTGACCTGCAGCCTGCTGTGACAGGGGTCCAGTAAGGGGAAGCTTGAGTTGAAGGCTACAACTCAGATGCCCAATGGCCCAACTGAGGCTTCCCTGAGACTTACCTGCTCCTGGAGCTGTGGAGGTGTCTGGGCATACTGCCCCAGAACTTGTGTATGACCTGGAAGGCAGGAGGGGGTGGTGGGCATAAAGCACTCACTTCCTAAATTACAGCCAGCCAGCTCAGGCCCTGGCGTCCATGTGCCCTCCTCCTTTCCTGGCCAACCTTCTGAGCTCAGGCCTTGCTGGGGTGTGGGGCCTTGCCAGTCCATATAGGAGGCGCTTGTGCTGTGGGCGTTCATTCACATTCTCTCTCCGGTCCCACACACTATAGGATTTATCTTGATTTGCTGCCTTTGAATTGAGTCAACTCTTTTGTATGCTCGGTGAATTGCCCAGCTGCTGGCGGGGAGCGCAGAGCGTGCCGGGGGTGCTGAGACCGGGAATCGCAGGCTGGCTGGGGACAGGAAGCAGGGAGGGGGCGCGGGGCGGCAGGCCGGGCTGCGCGGGGACACTCGCGGCCCTGAAGCGCTGCCCGGACCGAGCCCGAGCTGGTTAGGGCACTGCTGGCCTGTCCCTGGAGAGAGGAGTCCGGAGCGCTCCGTCCTGGGGGTCGAGGTTGCCGTTCCGTTCGGGCTTCCCTTTGGAAGGGTTGTGTGGCGTAGGGCAAGCCTCTGGGTCCTTTCTTGACTCAGTTTCCTCGCTTGTAACTCACGGAAAGGGACTCTTTCCTACACGCCGATTGTGAGGATCACACTAAGCGGGAGTGTTCCCCCCATCTCTTCCCGCCCCCCCCAAGCGCTCTTATCTGTCATCCAGAGCGAGAAGGAAGGGGGGGTCGGACCTGGGGAGAGGGGTGACCGCACTACTCGTCCAACCTCCACCACTCTCGTTTTCGGCCCCAGGACCCTGCCTTCGCCCCTGCGGGCGGCAGTGACTGGCCCACGAGGGTCTGAGGACTTAAGAACGACTCGGCTTTGCTTAATGTGGTGGGGGTCGTGGGTGGCAACAGCTGTGGCGCACTCTGCTCCCACCTAAGTGTTCCCCGGGTCCCCCCGATCACTTAGATGGGAGTAGAAATGGCCGGGGAGTAGTTCGTTAGGAACTCCCCCCCGCCCCGCCGCTTTCTAGTACCTCCCCCTCTTTC
Source organism: Scalopus aquaticus (assembly GCA_004024925.1). NCBI lineage: Eukaryota > Metazoa > Chordata > Mammalia > Eulipotyphla > Talpidae > Scalopus > Scalopus aquaticus. Next base: position 6,234 of record PVIJ01001879.1, read on the forward strand.
TGCCCCCACCTTTCCCCTGCCCTATTACTCCCAGCTCCGCGGCGGTAGAGGAGAGGAGCGAGAGGCTCCGAGGGCTGGGAGGGCTGAGGGGTTTCGCAGGGAGGAGAGGGCGAGGGCGAGACACTCGGAGCCGGACTGGAGCTGGGAGAAGAGAGGGTGGGAGGAAGGGAGGGAAGGAACCAGCGGGCGCGCGAGGGAGAGGGAGGGCGGGCGGGAACGAGCTCCCCCTGCCCGCGAGGCTAGGGGCGGGGCCGCGCGCGCGGATCGATGGGCGAAGCTGGGGAGGAATTTCAATCCCTGAAGCGAAGTTAGAGCTTGAAGGACGGCGGCGGCGGCGGCGGCGGCGGCGGCGAACGGCGCAGCCCGGGAACGACGGCCGGGCGGCCAGGTAAGCGTGGGGCTCGTGGAGCCCAAGTCCTAGTGGGGCTGGCGCCTTAGGGGTGTGGGACCCCGGTCGCTGCCTGCGGGGGGCAGCCTGCGGGGCTCCCGCCATCTCCGCCCCGGCGCGCGCTCTGTGTACCCCCAGCCCTAGTGCGCCCACAGCCCGGCAAGCTGGAGGGCGCAGCGGGCAAAGTTGGAGGAACTTGGCGGCGGCGGGGCGGGCGGTAGGCCCGGCGGGGCAGAGCCGGGAGGTGGGGTAGGGCGTTCAGGGTCGGGGTCCTGCGGTCGCTCCCGGCTCTCTGCTGCACTTCGCACAACTGCTCCTCTTTTGGACCTTCCCCTTCCTCAGCACCCCTGTCGCCTTTTAGTCCCTTCGCCGTCGCACCCTCCTCCCCAGAGCTGCTACTCCTGCGCGGGACCCTCCGCAACCCCTGCCCTTCTCGGGAACGGGGTGCTCCTCTGACCCCTCAGACCTAAGTCCTTGACCCGCATCTGTGCGGGTAACACCATCCCTGCCCTGGGTGCCCTCCCTTCTAACGTTGCGCGTCTCCTCACTGGGCACTCGGATTGTCCAGCCACACATGAGGGAGAGGCAGCATTCAGACTGGGCCAGGAAATCAAATCTTAGGCGCCCCTCCAGGCGGGTGGAGGCCTTTGCTCTGAACTTAGTGGATGTTCTTTGCCCCTCCCCCTGCCTTGGACTCGGTATCCTCATTCCTTTGGGGGGGGGGGTCTGCCCAACCTTCTTGCCTCAATTTGCCCTTAAAGACAGGGGTTCCCCTTTTATCCTTTAAAACTCACAGGTCACCTGCTTACTGCCTAGGGTGGGGTCCTCTTCAAGTCTGCCCCCTTCCACGTAGACCAACAGCCTGGGGCATCAAAATCAGACTCTTCCAGGCATCTGCTGTGTGACCTTGAGGCCAGTGACCTCTCAAAGCCTCAGTTTCCACATCTGTAAAAGGGGGGCATAGTGATAATATGTGCTTTATGGAAGGAATGCCACAGTGAAGTCTTAGCAGAGCTGGGAGCATTGGAGTCCCCTCCTCCAGGCTGAGGGACAAAGCCAGGTGTGCACTTCCCAGCAAAGCCTCAGGTGTTAGGTATTCTCTGCCTGCCTGTCCTTTGCTTAGATGCAGCTGTGACTGCCTCACATTTTCTATATTGGGATGGGGGTGGGGGCTATGCAAAAAGTAGTCCCAGGATCTGGGAGCCTTGGGGACCAGCGTTTTGAAGGGTGTAGAAGTAGGGGAGATTTAAAGAAACACCTCCTTACTGTCTCTCTCAGGGGCTATTTTCAAAGACAATCTCTGCCCAGCCCTGAGAGAAAACTGAATAGGGCTTGCCACACACTTCATTTTTCCCACCTGGCTAGCTCTCTGGTCTCCTCTGCCTTAAGTCCTTGCAGCTTTCAACTTTTAATTGAGCAACATTGGGGGTGGGGAGGGGAGATTCATAAACCTTATTCCAGGTTTGTGGCCCACTTCATCATAAGAGGAGACATACCCAGAGATGATGCAACCAAACCCAGACAGTCTGTGTGTCAAGGGGAAGACCACTTTCATTATGGATTTAGGGGGTTGGAGCTGTGCCAGGACCCCAGCACTTTAGTCTCATTTCTGGGCACATGGGGAGAGAGATCTGAATACCCCTTGGTGGGTGGAAGACCTCGGGGTCCCTGGGTCTGAAAGCTTGGGAGCCCTGCCCATCTCATCCGCTGGACCCTCTCTTGCGGGCAGCCTTGCAGCCCCCGGTCCTGGCAGAAGCTGCTGCCTGTGCTCCATTCGGGATGATACAGCAGGCTGAGCGCAGGCAGCGCCCGACTCTGGGAAAGCGTGACCTGGCAAGTCAGGGTGCAGAGGAACAAGGACTGTGGTGGGTGACCATACTTGGGGTGGAGGAGGGGAGGAAGGACTCATCCCTTCCCCTTACCCCCACAGGACTCTCTCTGGAAAGCTCAGCAATTCTTCCAAATGCCTTTGGAAGCAGGGGCAAGGGGGGAGGTGTGGGGGACACACCTGGGCTGGGAGAGGCTGCTCCCCCATCTACTTACCCACTTCCCAAAGAAGCAGGTACCTGGGGCCTCCAGGAGAGTCTAGGACCAGAGACCCTCTCTTAGACCTTGGGATTTGCATCTTTAGACCCTAAATGTCTCCTTGTCAGCACTGTCTTCCCCAAGAGAGAAAAATTCGTGGGACTGAAATTATGACAGTGACTTGGATAATAGGGTAAAATGGGCATGTCTGCCTGGGTCCCTCATCTATGTGTGGTCTGTGCACATATATGTGCACACAGGCAGACACATGCACACATGTGTTGCACGCATACACACAGCAACAGCAACTCATAGACATGTACACATGTGGGCACATACACATACCCACACAGACATGCTCTAGATTTCAAGGGAATTTTCGGAAAACTCAGATCCTCCTCCTCAGAACCCCCTCACAAAGGCCAGAGCCCCACCTCCACCAGGCAGTCCTTATCCTCTTAGGACCCAGTTCCCACTAGCCGAGGACCCTATTTCTGAGGACACTCTAACAGCAGGAGAAATTTATGAGCAGAGGCGCGTGGACCTGGGGTGTCCATATATCTTTGCAGGAGACAAGCTGGCAGACCCCATAGGTGCCAGGGCGGTTGTGTGTTGCGCATACTGGGGAGGGTGGCAGGATGGAAAATGCCTGTGAGTGACAGGAGGAGATGGATCTCCAGGGCTAGGTGATGGGGCCATAAATTTCCGAGCATGAACCTGAAGTGGATGGTGGCATTGCCGTGGACATTGGATACATTTGTCATCTCTCCAGTGTTGCCCCCCCCTCACCACCCACATCGCCCTTTCCTTTTTGCTTTCTGTCGTGGATCCAATTTCTTTCAACAAAAACTCCGGTGTCGACTGGCCTTGGCTGGGTCTCTGTTGAGGTAACTGATGCAGCCCATGCAGGGGCTGGAGCCCTGGTGTGGAAGGGACTCTGTCATTCATGTTAGCGCCCACTGTAAAGATGGGAAGATCGAGGCCCTGAAGGGCAGGGTGTTGTTGCAGGCGGCACAGTGAGTGGGCAGAGGGTGGTGAAGGTGGGCCTGTGCCTGGGTTGATTCAGGTCTGGTGATTTGAGCCAGGCAGGGCCAGCCTCAGCTGCTGGGGACTCTTGCTTCCTGTGCTCCCCCACCCCACGCATCATACACCAGCCAGTGGACCTGGAGGTGAGCAGGAATTGGGGTGACAGTGTGGGTGCCCCGTTTCCCTTTCTCTGCCTGCTTGTGAGGCTCTGGGGTGGGAGTGAGGGTGGCAGAGATCACCCTGGAACCCAAAGGCCATTTAGGGGCAGGAACAGAGACTCCTGTCATTCGAGCCGGAAGTGTCCCTAAAAGTTCACTTAGCAAACATTTACTGAGGGCCTACTATGCATTCTGTCTGGGACCTGGGCACAAGATGGTGACAGGGCCCTGGCCTGTATGGAGTCTCTGTCTGGGGTTGGGAGACAGACCGCAAACACAAATGCACACACATGTATCCGGTGCGTACCACTGGAGGTCAGCCTGCTGGCCCTGTCTTCCGGACAGTCACACAGAGTCATGGAGCTGCTGCTGGAATCCCCCTGGAGCCAGGACAGACATACCCCTCCACTGAGGACTACCCTGGCCTTGGGGTGCGGAACAGAACTGGAACAGGGACCTGATAATCTTCTTAGGAGGGTCAAAGAATGAGCCACATCTTGGCCCCCTGCTTCAGGACCTGAGAGATGAGGAGGAGCAGCGGGGAAACTGAGTCACTCACATCCACTCAGATCTGAGCCCTGGGACTGTACCTGCACCCAAACTCTCAGTGGCAACCCCCCTTCCTCCCAGTTTCCCCAGGCAGTTCCACTTAGGGGAGCTGAGTCTTTGTGTCACCGCCCTTCCTGCCTTAATAAAGAGCCTCAGTTCTTCAGGATTCATGGCTGGTGTCACCCTTAGGGGTTCCCTCCCCAGTGAGTGGGCCCTAGGGCTGCTGTGCCTAAGCATGGGGACTCTGGAAGAGAGGTCCAGCTGACCTTTAGCAGTTGGGCAACATTTAGATGACTCAGGGGGAGGGGCATTTCCAGTCTGGGAGCTGGAGGTGAGGGAGGGGTCCTTTGGGGACAGCAAGAGTAGGGGAGGTTTCTGTTCTAGATCCCAGGTTTTAGGATGTTTGACCCATGGTCCTTGACCTCCCCATCTGTAATACCTCAGAACCCCAAAAGAGGGGAATAGGGAAAACTATCCCAGGTATCCCTGGGAAGGATCAGGACAGGGAGTGGGCATAGCTGGGGAGAGAGCCGCCAGCCCCCGTTGGTGGTCAGTGAGAGTCTGTTATACTTGATGGAGCCCGTGATTCAGCCCCTCCATCAAACAGATAGGGAAACTGAGGCCCAGATAGAATGGTGGCAGCAAGCCAGCATCAGAGCTGGCAGCAGCATCCAGACTGAGTCCTGCTCCCTTACTCTGTCCCTTGCTCCATACCTGTTGCCCCCTCTTGGAGATAGCAGAAGGTCTTCAGAACCCGAACTCTGGCCTTACAGGTGGGCCACAGAGCCCTCCCCAAGGCTCCCATGTAGGGTGGACAGGACCCTCTGAGGGTCATGATCTGAGGTGCCCCTGCCCACCCCCCATCCCCACCCCCAAAGCACAGCTCTCTGCCCTTTGCCCCTCTAATGGCTACTCCGTAAAAGGTCCGACGGGATAATAAGCATTTAGGAAATACTGGCTGTGTTGAGAGCTGTCTGCCGGTACTAGTGACATGGATGGTGTGACAGAGGCCCCATGAGGTGTGTGAAGAGCCCAGGCCCTCAATGTGAACAGGCAGCACTGCCCCCAACTTGGGACGGGTCCAGCCAGAGTCCTCCCTCGGGGGCAGGATCTCAGGAGGTGACTGGCAGCCCCAGCTCCCTCGTGTTTACCCACAGAGCCCAGTTTTATTTTCAGCAGGATCAAACTCAGTCACCTCTTAGTCATTAGCTCTCTTTAGTTTAATAAACACAGAGACACAAACACAGGCAGCCACGTGCCTGCCCCACACACAGGCATGAGGATGCTGCCAGCTGTCACGGGAGAACCCTCGGTGGCACACAGTAGGCCCTGTAGATGTAGTGCAGAGCACAGAGTAAGGAGTCCCCTAGCACCAACTGGAGGGCTGGAATGTGAGTCCTGGGCCTGCTGTGTGCTGGCAGGACAGAGCCTGGAGGAGCTCCTGAGGAAGGGGTGCCCAGTGCCCAGTCCTGATCCTCTGCCAAGACCCTGCCAACACCCCAGCCCTTGACCACCACTCTGGAGGCCCAAGGGACCAGGACCCTCAGGCTGTGTTTTCTGAGCCTACACCGGGTCTCTGGCATGCCCACAAGGGTACTCCCCTACCTCTGGTAGTTCTACACAAGCTCTTGGGAGGGCCCAGCTGCAGGTTAAGGGGTGTCCCCATGTCTTTTCTGCCTCCAGCTGGCCGACTGAGCTGGCCACCTGCCCCCTGTGCCTTGGTTTTTCAAAGTGGATCTAAAGCTGCAACCCTTTCCCAGGGTGCGGGCTGGGAACAGAGTCCAGGGACCGGACCCAGGCACCAAGGTCCTGGGTCAGAGGCCCAGGATGCGGGCTTGATGGGTCGCTTCGCCTCACTGAAGCTGGGGGACTGGGGTCAGCCTGGTGAGTCTGAATTGTTGATAGAAGTTCTACAGAAGCAAGTTCTACAGAGGCAAGCTGCAGAATCGCGGGTCTTTGATATTGCCCTGTGGGGCGGTCACTGAGCCCCAAGTCCTGGTTTTCCCTGGTGCCACAACACTGCACCCTGCTGTGCAGAGAGGCAGGAGAGAGGGTGCTGGGGCAGGAACAGCAAGTGCAAAGCCCTGAGGTAGACAGAAGCTGGTGTGTTGGGGGAAAGGCAAAGACACGTGGCTGACCTCCAGGGGTAAGAGGCCAGTAGGAAAGACTGCAAGGACTGCGCTTCAGAGGTGCCAGATTTGGATCTGTTTGCTTTGGGAAGCTTTTGGGGAATTTGAGCAGCTAAGAGATGAGCTTGACTCAAATGTTTAAGAGATCCCTCTGGCTGAGGTGAAGAAAGGAGTTTTAGGGGCTCAAACTGTAATGAGGCACACTTTATGAGTCCCTGCTGATGTGTGGGAGTCAGGGTACCAGCACCGGGCTGACGCTGGTGATGGAGAGACAGAGAGGCATGGGACATCTATTTTGACAATTGCTTAAAAAAACTGGAGTTGTGTTCCTATAGAGAAAAATATTCTGTAAAGCAAAACCCATTTTCCCATTTATATCCACTCTGGAATGAGGATGCATTCCTGCAGAGAATAGGATGGTGTCAGGCGAGCCCTGTTTTCCCTTTGACATCCATTAACATTTCAGAGATGTCTTTCTGGGGGAGCTCACCCCCCTTGAAACAGATGGGTATGAAACAATGGGTCCATTGGGTGCTGCACCCCCGGGGGTGCCAGGTGAGTGGAGCTGGGGCCACCTCCGCAGGCAGCCTGCTCATGCTTCCTTCTGGAGATGCATTTCTTAGATCTTGGTTTGCAAGCGTGCTTATAGCAGTGTGTGCTGTGCATGCATGGGTGTGTGTGCATGTGTTCACAGATGTGTGCGCACACACCCTCCAGGGTGCCCTGCCCCTTCCACCCCTCGGCTATCAGAGTGGACAGCCACATAGGTCTCGGGAACCACGCAGCCTGAAGGGGTACCTCCTTGTCTCACATTCCGCAGCCCGGGAGTTTAGGTTCTATAAAATGAAGTTGTTGTCTTGCTTTTTAAAATTTGTGCACATTTGCTCCAATGGACCCAGGCTCTAAGGTGAAGGTTCGTGTAGTGCGCGGGTGCTCCAAGTAGCAGGAAGAGGGTGGGGGCTGGAGTGAGGCCTCCACAGGAAAGCGATGCGGGCCTCAGGGACATTTGCCGTCTGACAGACATCCGGGCTTATTTTGGTCTCCTCGTTATGGTGTCCCCACAGAGCAAGAATATGCTAGATCTGAGGGATGTGCTGCGCCAGAGATGGCTTTTTAGAAAAACAACTCGTGGAAAATCCAGAGTTGCCACCCAAGTATTATCTACACAAGTCAGGGGTGAGCGGGTGCCCCAGCCAGAGGGCCGGCTCCCCTGGCTCCCGTAGGCATGCGTGAGCACATACACACTCTCGTGCACACACAACCATCCTGGCCCACACACGTGCAAGTGCAGCTCACACCACACATGTGCACACACTGCATAGTCCTTTGGGGCTATGCACAGGCTGGCTGGCATTCACTTGGCACACGTATGCCCAGGCACTCTGATGTGACATGTACTCCTCGCACATGGGCATGCATCCTGATGTTTTCTTGCAGAGAGACATGTGCCGTCATGCGCCATGTAATCTGGAGGACACGCATGTGTTAAACACGGTGAGTGGGCTCTGATGCCTCCCCTGTGCTCACCCTGCTCTGGCAGGAGTGTGTCTAGTGCGCAGCCCCTTGAGGGTTGGCACACAGGCAGTGAGGGACTCCCAGAGCCCCACCTGCTTGCCCTCCAGCTGAACTGAGGGGTTTGCCTCATGGTGGGTTCACCTTCCATGTGCCAGGGGCTGCTCAGAGCCTGGGGCCAAGGGTCAAGGGTGGCACTGGGAAGGCCTGGCAGTGCAGAGCCAGACCATCCTTCCTGGGAGCAGCTGGACAGGTGGGAAGCTGTGGCAGGCTGAGGCCCAGGTGTTCCATCCATGGATGGAGTAAGAGTCCGGATGGTGGAATCAATGCTGCCTGGCAGGGACTGTCGCCAGACTTTGGGGGCCACCGCACAGAGGGCCTGGGGCATCATCTGCATTTACCATGCAGTATGGATTAGACTTGGGGAAGCCCAGACCCTTGGCGATGACTGGGCTGCCCCAAAGTTACACAGCCAGGAGGTACATTCAATTCAGGTCCTTGAAAACCAGAACTACTGCCCCTTCCTCTTGGGGAAAAAATGTCTGGGAATTTTAAGTTCCTTGAGACAGGCAACACTGGTCCTTGGGAGGAGAGTGGGACCTTGGAAGAGCTTCTAAATCAGAGCTGTAGGGTGCCCCAGCTCCCTCCTTCCAAAAGGGGCAACTGATGCTTGGGCTCTCGGCCCCAGTTCTCTGGCTTCCTGAGCCTGGAGGGGAAGGCAGAGTCACCAGAAGCACAGTCCCTCTTCCACCACCAACCACACCTTCCCCTCGGGAGCATGCCTAGCACCTACTTGGGCTTGGATAACCCACACCCTGTGTGGAGGGCCCAGCACTATGGGCGAGTCCTTAAATTGCAAGGAGGGAGGTGCCCTGAGCCTGCTTCACAGATGGGGAGACTGAGGCATGAGAGGTGGAGTTGGCCAAGGCCCACAGGTGTCAGAGCCCACATCTACCCTTGCTGGCTCCTTGGCCCTGCTGCTTTCCCCACTCCTTTAGCAAACCCCATTCTATCCTTATAGCCAGAATCTCACCCCTCAGCACCCTTCTTCCCCACTCTCTCGTCCTTTCCCCTTCCTCTCTGGCTCACTTATTAGTAACACTCAATGAACCCTGGACCATCAGAGCAGATGTGTCAGTGGCTGAAACAGTCTCGAACATGTTGCCCATTTCACAGATTAGAAAACTGAGGACTCCTGGGATGCCATGTGAGTGAGAGTTCCCTCTGAGAACATGAAGATGGGAGGGGGCGTCTGTTTTCAGTAGATCACCCCTGTGTCTGACCTGGGTCTGCAAAGATGGGGGTGCTGGTACCCCTTAGATCCAAACTGGGGTCTGTCCTTCCTCTAACACCTCCTCTCTGACTATTACCCTCACTTGGAGATGCACTGGTCAGCATCAAACCATCGTCAGGTCAGTCTGCTGTGGGCAGGAGCCAGGCGGAAGACACCAACTGGGTGCTTCCCAGCATGCCTGGCTTCACTTGTGCTCATCACAAGCTCCTGTCCCAGCAGGTGACATCTGACATTCCCCATGTCGTGCTTCCTTCCTCCCCCACCTTGCCCCTCTTCTCCACTGCTTGGAGGGAGTGTCCGCTCTCCTTGTGTCTCCTGACCCCATCAGGCCAGGGGTGTCACATCTCCTGCATGACTGTGGCCCCACTATCCCCAGCTCTCCAGCCTCCCCACTGGGCTCCAACCTTCATACTCTGCCCCTCACTGGTGTTAGACCCTGTCCCTTCAACCCTGACCTGACCTTATGTTTCCTCTGCTCAAGCACATCTCCTTATTCCCAAACTTAAGGTGCCCCCCAGCTGCCCCCAGCTGTCTCTAGTTTATTCTTCCTGTCCCTGTCTAGGGCCTCAGCCCCTCCCTGACTGTCTTCTATTGGGTGCTGGTCCTGTGCCCTCAGTCTGCTGTCCTGCAAAATCCCCGGGATTACCTGGTCCGACGTGGCTGCTCTGCATCAGTGCATTTCCCCGTCTCTTCATTGTCTTGGCAGGAGAGTGGGCGAGGGGGTAGCAGTGACATACTGAGCCAGGGTCCTTGGGAGGGTCTCCATGTTTCTGGTGAAATCCTAAATGTGACAGGGTGGCAAAGACGCCTTGGAGGCTTGTAAGTTTTTTTGAGGCTGTTCCCATCACTGGCAAAGCACTTGCCTTTTGGGAAGGCAGCCCTAGTGAAGACGCCAAGATGTGTGTGTGCAAAATACACTTGCATACTTATCCCTTCTTCATTAACAGCTTTATGGAAGTACAGTTTACACACCATGACACTATGTGTGTCCTGTTGCTGACTTACGCAGTCATGGTGAAGGTGCCATGGGTGGCTTTGTACATTTGTAGAGTTACAAACCAGCTTTAGAACATTCCCAACACTCCTCATGTCCGCTTGTAGTCAGTTCCATGCCTACTCTTAGCTCTAGTCTGTAGTCTGTCTCTGTAGATTCCCCTTTTCTAACATTCACCATAGAGTTTTACTGGAAGTGGTTTTCTGTGTCTGGCTTCTTTCCCTTAGTGTAATGTTTTTGAGGCTCATTCATCTTATGGCAGGTGCCTTTAGCTTGTCTTTTATGTAGCTGAATAGTATTCCATTTTTTGCAATGCCAAGTTTCATTTATCCATTACCAGTTGTGGGCATTTGGATGGCTTCCCCTTTGGGGTTGTATGAATAGGGCTGCTGTGAGCTTAGTGTAGAAGTCTTCATGGGTCACGTGGTTTCATTTCTTTTGGGTAGATTCCTCAGAGTGGAATTGCTGAGTCACATGGTAAGTTCATGTGTAAATTTTTAATAAAGTGCCAGTTTTCCAAAGAGGCTGTCCCATTTTACATTCCCACCAGTAACACATGAGAGTTTTATTTTCTGCCCATTCATATAACATTTGTTTTCCTTGGAAGGGTTTACTTCTGGACTCTACTCCAATGAAGCGTTTATTCTTATACCAGAACCAAACTGTCTTCATTACTGTAGCTTTGTATGTTTTAAGTTTCCAGAGTAGTAAGTGTTAAGTCCTTCAAATTTATTTTACTTCTTAAAATTGTTTGGTTACTCCAAGTCCTTCACATTTCCATTTCATAGCATTGGCTTGTCAATTTCTTTAAGAAAACAAACAAACAAAAAAACCAAAAAACCCTCCTGGAATTTTGATGGGCTTGTGTTTAATTTATAGATCATTTGGGAATATTAAATCTTCCTATCCGTGAATATGAGAATGTCTCTATATGAATTTAGATGTTTAATCCCTCTTAGCAATTTTTTGGTCATTTTCTTAATTTTTCAGATTTCTTTGTGCTAAAATTAAATTTAGCAAAGTCACAGGATAAAAAGTTGAGGTATAAAATCAATTTTATCGTGTTGGGAATGTTCTAAAGCTGGTTTGTAACTCTACAGATGTACAAAGCCACCCATGGCACCTTCACCCTGGCTACGTAAGTCAGCAATAGGACACACATAGTGTCATGGTGTATAAACTGTACTTCCATAAAGCTATTAATGAAGAAGGGATAAGTATGCAAATGTATTTTGTATAAAATCGATTTTATACCTCAACCTTTTATCCTGTGACTTTGCTAAATTAAATTTTTACCTAGTTCTAATAGACTTTTGGGATTTCTTAAAATTTTCTACAAACAAGATCATGTTATTTGCAAATAAAAAGCATTTTACATCTTCCTTTTCAAACTGAATGCCTTTTATTTTTCTTGCTTTATCGCACTGACTATAATCTCCAGAATAATGCTGAATGGGAAAGGTGCTTATTCCTTATCTTAGAGGAAAAGCATTCAGCCTTTCACCATTAAGTTAGCTGTGGGTTTTCATAGATGGTTTTTATCAGGTTGAGAAGTTCCCTTGCATTCCTTGTTTGTTGAGAGTTTATATCATGAATGGGTGTTGGATTTGGTCAAATACTTTCCATATTTATTGAGAAGATTATGTGATTTTTGTCCTTTTATCTGTAAGCATGGTGTATAACATTGGTTGATTTTCTCATTACTAAACTAACTTTGTATTCCTGGGAAAATGCCAGGAAAATGTATAATTCTTTCTGTGTTGCTGGATTTGGTTTGCTAATATTTTGTGAAGGATTTTTGCATCTTAGTTCATGAGTTATAATGGTTTGTTCTCTTTTCTTATGGTGTCTTTATCTCATTATGGTCTCATAGAAGAGTGGGGATGTTTTTCTCCTTTTAATTTCTCTAGAATTGGTAGTGAAGGTTCCTCCTTAATAACTGATTTTGGTAACTAGTGTTTTTTTTGGTCAGTCTAGCTAAAGCTTTGTCAGTTTTATTGATGTCAAATAACTAAATTTTTATTTCATTGATTTTCTCTATTTTTCTGTTTTTTATTTCATCAATCTCAATTCTGCTCTTTATTACTTTCTTTATTCTATTCTGGGTTTAGTTTTCTCTTTTTCTAGTTTCTTAAGGTAGAATCTCAGGTTATTGATTTTTTTCTTTTTTTCTGATGTGAAATGAAAGCTATAAATTTCAATCTAAGTCCTGCTTTAGCTGCATACAGAGGTTTGATGCATTCTATTTTATTTTTCATTAAAGACATTTTCTAATTGTTTTTGTGATTTGTTTGACTCATGGCTATATGAATCTGTTTACTTTCCAAATATTTGGGGATTTCTCAACTTTATTTTTTTTGTTGATTTCTAATTCAATTCCATTATGGTTGGTAAATATACTTTCTAGGATTTCATTCATTTTTAATTTATTGAGATTTGATTTATAGCCTAACATGGTCTGTGCTGCAGAATGTACCGTATATGTTTGAAAAAAATGTATTCTGCTGGGTGGAATGTTTGTTCAATACATGTCAATTAGGTCAAGTTGGTGATGTGTTGTTTAAGACTTCTGTAGCTTGCTAATTTTCTGTCTAGTTATTCTGTATGAGAGTGGTACATTGAAATATTCAAGTATTGTTAAATTATCTATTTATCCTTTCATATATACTACATTTTTATGTCATATACATTATATTTTTGTTTAATGTATTTTGGGACTTTTTTTGTTTTGGGCATCTTCATTTATAATTGTCTTAAATTCCTGAAGTACTGACCCATTTATCATTATGCAATGTCTCTGTGTGCCTAAGATAAAGTTTCTTGCTTTATTTCTTTTTTTAAAAATATTTATTTATTTATGCATACAAGCTGGGGTACAGGCCAGAGTCATGGGGCGGCGAGAGCATTCACCAGAGACAGAGTGGGGAGCAGAACAGGCAGACTGACAGAAATACACTGCTGAGGGGAGCAGGGGGTGAGGTAGGAGAGGTCTGTCGCACCATGTGGGAATCTCCCCGGCCTGGCTTTGAACTCGCGTCTCCACTGCAGACAGCTCCACAGCACAGCGCCTAACCGCTGTACCTACCACTGGGGAGGCCCTGCTTTCCTTTTTTAAGCATAGTTTCATGGGATGTGGAATTCTTGGTTGACAGTTTTTCTCAAAGCACGTTGAATCTGCTGTTCCACTGCCTTCTCATCTGTGTAGTTGCTGGTAAGAAATGAGCCGTTGATCATATTACCTTTGCCTCAAGTGTGATGACTCACTTTTCTCTTACTATTTTCTTTCTTTCAACAATTTGATGATAAGTCTAGATGTGACTTTTTTGTTTTCATCCCTCTTGTGGTTTATTGATCACATATCCACTAGAGTAATGTTTTTCATCAAATTTGGGAAGTTTGAAGCCATTTTCTCAAATGGTTTTCCTGCCTCTTTCTCTCTCTCTTCTTCTCCTGGGACTTTGGTTACATGTATGTTGGTATACTATTGTCCTATAGATGTCATAACCATGTTTCTTTTTTTTTCCCTTTCTGTTCTTTAGATTGAATAATTTCTTTTGCTCTGTCTTCAGGTTCACCCACTCTTTCTTCTGTCATCTCAAATCTAGTGTTAAATACTTTTAATAAAATTTTCACTTCAGTTCTTACACTTTTGAAATCTGAAACTGCCATTAAAAATTCTTCTCTTCATTGAGGTTTTCTATTTTTGAGTCATTGTCATCATACTTTTCTTTAGTTCTTTAAAGTGATTGTCTTTTGTTTTGATAGATAATGATCACTATTTTTGAAGTCTTTGCTATATGTAACATCTGGTGATATTCAGTGACAATTTTTGATTGCTTTTATTCTGAGGTTCCTTTCCCATTTCCTTGCATTTCTTGTATCTTGTATTGAAAATGGACATTTTGTGTAATATACCATATATAATATGCTGTATATTTTGTGTATTATGCCACCTTATGTAATATACCATTTAATATAATATATAATTTTATATAATATATAACATACCATTTTATATTATATACCACAGGATATTTTGTATAATAAGCCAATATATATATACTATACAATATAGCCCTCTGACATCTGAATTTTTTCCAAGAATTGTTATTGTTTTGTTTGTATTGAGTACATTGCCTCCACTAAAACTTTAAAACCCAGTTTCCCCTGATGTGTGACCATTGATAGAGCTGCTTTGTTTTCAGTCCATTTTTAATTCTGGCTTCCTAGGCATCATGTCTGTGTCTGCTTAGCATAGTACTTAGTGGTTGCTCAGAGGTTGTAGAAACATACCTTAAGCTAATTAAGTTTCTGCTTTTTGCTGGTGAATCTACAGGTGGTTTTTAGGAGTACATTCAAAGACCAGGCAGTTTTCAAGTCTTATCCTGTGGTTTATTTTCTGTCTTACCTTACATGTTTAGTTCCATAGGCTCTTAGTAGGCCAGTGTTATTAAATGTATTGGGCCCTCTCTGTTCTCCCTATGCATGTGTGGTACCAATCGTGGGGTGTATGTGCAGAGTTTGTTGAGCACATCTGTGACTGTCACATTCCATGTGTCTCTGTCAAATTTCCAGCTTATCCACTGATCTGTTGCTGCCCCAACTGGGATCATAGTCTCAGTCTGGTAGAATTGCTGGCTGTCCCCATTCACTTGCCACTGAGATTGCTGCTTATTACTGACAGTACTGCTGAACTCTGTGCCCTCTGCTTTAAATCAAATCAGCCTCTGGAGGTGAAGCTTCTAGTTTTCAGCTTGCCCTGTGCTATTCTTTTAGGATGACCACACCACCTGAGCTGAAGTGGGAATATGGGAGCAGTTAAAACCGTAGGTTTTTCCTGTTTTATCAAAGTTCTGTAATTTTTCACGAATAAGTGCCTTTCATCAATTTCTAGGGTGTAGAATTTTTCTTAAAGTAAGTCTGACTACTTTAATAGTCGTTTTAGAGAGAGGATTTGGCAATCATGCTGGAAGTCTCACATCCATGGTACACTATTCTAAAAACAAAACTTTTTAGAGCTTAACATACACAACTCTGTAAATGATCATGAAGTGAAATTCACCTAAGAAACATCTAGGTCAAGAAATAGCCAGTGCCTGCATTTCAAAAGCCTTTTAAGACACCCACCCTCCATGACAGCTACCCATCTTTTCTCCCCAAAAGGAAATACTTTTTTTAAATTATATATTTTTTACATCATTGTTCATTTTTGTACAATGTTGATTTCTCCTCTCAGGTGTACTTCCCATTTTTTCATATACTTGTTGGCCATTTTCATTTCCTCTTTGGAAACGTGTTTCTTTAATTCTTCTGCCCATTAGTGAAGTATTTGTTGAAAGTATTCACCCATTTTTTTAATTGAGATTTTTCTATTGCAATATCTTTATGTTTGTAGAAATTCTTTATATGCTTGTAAACTTCTCCTCTTTTGATTTCCATAAGTTGTAAAATTATTCTCCCACACTACGGCTTGAATTTCACTTTTCCAATTGTGTCTTTTAATGAGAAGCTCTTCATTTAAATGTAGTTCAAATTATGCTTTATGTTTAATGCTTTTTGTTACCTTGTAACAATCTCTTCTTACCTCAAGTTCTAGAAGGTGTGCTGTGCTCTTGTGGAAGCTTTATTTTTTACATTTGATAGTTAGACATTCAATGTATCTGGTACTAATTTTTTTTTTATCTATGACGTGAGGTAGGGTGCAGGTTTCAGTTCTTCCCTCATAAATTAATCTACTTGATTTTACATCTTTTATGAACAATACCACCCATTTTCAATGCTTTTAAGTTATTAAAATTCAATTTTGAAATTTGAGATTACTGCAGAGTTCCGTGCAGTTATGAGAAATAATTCAGAGAGGTCCCATGTACCCTTTATCCAATTCCTCACTAACAGTACCATCTTTTAAGTTGAACAATATGGCAACTAGGATTTTCACAGTAATAGAGTCCAGATATAAACCATGTCCATCAACACAAAACCCTTCTTGTTGCCCTTTTATAGCCACGCTCAGCTCTTTTTCTACAACCCCATCTCTGACCTCCAGCAATCACTAATCTGTGTTCTACAATTCTGTCTTTTTAAGTACCATATATAAATTGAATCACATAGCATATAACTTCTTAGGAGTAGATTTGTTTTCATGTAGTAATATTCTTTGGACACTAATTGAAATTGTTGTGTTTGTCAATAGTTCATTCTTTTTTTTTTAATAGCTGAGTAGTGACTACTTCTTAACCTTTTTTTGCTACATGGCACACTGTATGCATTATTATGCACTGCATGTACACATACATGCAAGTGTATGTGCTTGTGAGTATGTAAGTACAATTTCATGGTTGTAGTTCCTAGTCACCCTCTAGGCATATAATGTATCTGGGGACAAGTGAGAGGACAATAGGGTGGGGGGACACTGGGGAAGAACACCGATTCCCAGTTCAGTCCCCACAGTTATGGTTGCTAAGGAACCACACATATTTCTGAGTGTTTGGTATAATTTGGGATTGAAAATTGATCCTGTTGCCTTGGGTTCTGCAGAGGGTTCATCTCAGATGGTGGCTTGAATCTGGTGTACCACAGACCCTTGAGACCTGTGGAAGTGGTTGCAAGGACAAAACATATTATGTATCTTTATTTTTAATCATTTGTTGAATCCCCTAACTATATTGTCCATTACTGTACTGCCAGGTTCCCTAATGTGAACCAGTTTGAAGCCTCTGCAATCATGTGCCAATGATAGATGGAGAGTCTTGAGGTTCTTGACCAAGTTCACATAACCCTGAAGCAGGTTGCATGGAGGGGGCACTTCTCTGTTCCCTTAGCTTTTGGTTGCCTTCAAAGGACCCATAATGGGGAACAGGATCTCTTCCCTGAGCAGGCAGGGATCAGAGTTTGTCCTAGTGACAGAATGGGTACTCTTGAGTTGTTAGAGTACCTGAAATCCTGGAAAGTCTGCCAGATCAATATTTGGGGACCTCTACTCTTGGCCAGGACTGGCTTATTGCGTGCTTGATAAATGCTTTACAAATGAACTGATGGGTAGATGGGTGAGGTGGAGGGAATGTAAATGGATGGATAGATAAAATGGATGACTAAAAGTTGGGGGAATGTAAATGATGGGTGAAGGGATGATAGATACCCTACAGGTCCTGGAAAAAGACAATGTCAGTATGAATAGGGACTTGGAAGAAATGGGAGTGTGGCCAGCTTCTGGCTCAAGAGACTAATGTCATGTCATCAAATGGCAGATGGAGACACTGATACCTGAAAGTGAATTGCCCAAGCTCATAGAGTCAGGTAGTAGTAGAACTGAGGCTTGCACCCAGCTTTGCCTGATTCTAAATTTGGGCTTCTTCCTATCATGTCGCACACAGAGAACAAGTTCTAAACTAGCAGTTCAGCCACCTTACACAAAAGTCAACCGCTGTTCCAGCAGGCTGGAGGTCATTTGAGGCCTCCAGGACCAATGTAGTGGATCCAGGAGTTTGAGACCTGGGACCTCTGTTCTCCACGGGTCTACCTTGGGTGAGATACTTTAGCAGCAAACATTTATTGAGCACCTGCTAGGTGCCTGACCCTGAGCTAGACCCTGAGGGCCCCAGAGTTGGATAAGACACTGTGGTTCCTGGCACAGTTTCCCAGTGGCCCTCCCTCAGTTTTCTCATCCATAAAATGTGTGTGTATGTTGTGGGGGGAAGAGTGTAGAATCAACAACCTGAAGGCTATACTGGGCTGGGCTAACAGGAACCTGCTCCCATTGCTCACACCAATGCCCACCCCAGCTCTGCATCCATAAGTTGGGTACTAGGGTGGTTTTTCCATTGGCATCTAGCAGGCAGTGAGAATTGAGGGCATTGGGGGAAACGATGTCTGCACAGGCCTCCTCAAGTGACTGTCTGGGTCCCATACCCAGAATATAAGTAGGCTACATCCAAAGGCTGGGCCAGGGAGCCCGGGAAATGTCTAACTTTGAAAAATGGACCTTCACAGCTCATTAGGCCTCAGCAGCGCGGCCCAGTGCCTCAGGCAGCTGGGGAAGAGGGAGATGCCACGGCATGAAATCGCTGAAGTATTTAAAGGCCAATTCTGCATTCCTGACCAGCGCTGTCTGCCTGCCAAGTCTGGCAGTACTGGGCCCCAGGCTGGGCTGGCTGGCTCATGGGGACCCACCACTCCCCGGATGGTTGTGGTGGTGGGTGGGGTGGGGCTGGCACCAGGGACCTCTGCCATTCCCCTCTGTTTGCCATGACCCAATCCTGGGCAAGTACTCCTGGTGTCTGCAGGTTCCTGGTTCTATGACCTTGGACAAACCACTTCTGACTGGGCCTCAGATTCTCCACTTGCATCGTGACTCGTGCGTCAAATGGAAGATAGCATGGAAACGGAAGATGGTTTTAAAGTGCCCAAGAGTCAAGGGGCACAGTAGTGTGAGAGCCTTTCTTCTTCTTCTTCTTTTTTTAAAGATTTATTTATTTATGCATACAAGCTGGGGTACAGGCCAGAGGCGTGGGGTGGTGAGAAGGTTCACCAGAGACAGAGTGGGGAGCAGAACAGGCGGATAGATGGAAACACACTGCTGAGGGAAGCAGCCGGCGAGGTAGGAGAGGCCTCTGCGCCATGTGGGAATCTCCCTGGCTGGGCGTGGAACTACCAACAGCTCCACAGGGAGGCCTTGAGAGCCTTTTTTATGGAGTGAGGTGGGGGCTGCTAACATCACCTCTCCCATGCTGCAACTACACCCCAAACTCAGGACTGGCTCCTGGGGCTGGATAGTTCCCTTCAGCCTGTCCGGCCAAGATTGGGCTCTCAGAAGACCCTGGCGCACTATTAGTGGCTGTGGGGACTGACCAGGCTGCTGTGCTGACCTGGGCAGAGACCCCGCCCTCTGGCCTGGTTTCCACTAGCTACTCCTTTGGATCTGTGCTTTTCTCTTGGTCTCTGACAGGCCAGGGAGTGTGGCTGGAAACGGGACAGGGAGCTGGGATGGAGGTGCATCTGAGTGCACCTCTGTCTAGAAGACGCGAATTGGTGTTGACTGGGGAAGAGGCAGCCAAGGGAAAAACGGGAGCTAACCGGCAAAGCGGCCACTGCCATAATGCTCTAAACATGGGAAATTGCATTACATTAGCTTCTGCTCCTCGCTGTATATATTAGATGCAGAGTCATAGACAGGAAGTGTGGGGGCCAATGGCCCACATGCTACAGCTGCCTCTGGCCGAGTGGAGGGTGAGGGAATGGGCAAGAAAGTTTTCTAGATTCTGGAGGCCTTCAATCCATAACAGCTCTGGGACTTTCTGAGGCCTGTGACCTTGGGTAAGTTACCTTCTTTTTCTGAACCTGTACTTTTAGATTGGAAACTGGGAAAGTTTTCTGAGTTCTACTACGCAGAGATGTGGAATTAAAGGAAAGTAAAGAAGGTGCCCACTTCCACTGGCATGCCCATCGGGACAGTGGTCAGGCCTATGTGATGCCTGGCTGGGCCACACGTGCCTTGGACAGATGTGTGATCATCACAGGCTGCTTCCCCCAGATCATATACACGTCTTGGTGCGAGGACACACACTATGTGTGAACAGGCAGCTGCATGTGCAAACGTGCCCGTGTGGATGTGGACTCACGCCTGCCCGTGTGCACTGCTGGTGTGGATGCCTCGGACTGCCACGGGCCATGTCAACAGACAGGTGTCCACATTCGCTCTCTGACTCATCCCCATGGCAACACCAGGCACAGAGCAGGTGTCTGGAAAACCTGAATTGGTGTTGACAGGTGGGGCACATGTGATGGGGCTCCCCAGAGGCATCCAGCCCAATTGGGGCCACTGAACTGAGGCTCTAGGAAGCTTTGAGAGTACTGTCCTCTCCCTGGCAGATGCCTCATGCTCTGCGATGCAGGATTGTGTGGGAACTTTCCAGAGACCCCCATTTAGCTGAGACTTGGGCAGAATGAGCCCCTCATGTGCTAGGCATGTGTCAGGTGACCCTGTCTGGGCCTGAGCACACGCCTGCCATTTAGAGCTGAACAGCCCCTGGTGGGTAAAATGCAGCCAGAAGCCCTCGCTTTGTGTTCTTAATCCTACTTTTTGGAAAGGGAAACTGAGGCTTGAATCAGCTTCAGCTGTGGGCCCTGCAGCCAGCCCCTGCCCTCCTATATCTAGGAGTGGGACTCAGCTCATACCCACTTCCCGTTCCCAGACTTGGAATGCCATTGCTTTAATTCTGCGTTCTGCCTCTCTGCCAAGTGGCTTCCCTGCTTCCTTTGCCATTTGGCTAATTATCTAAGACCTTTGCTGCAAGACCAGGCGAGCCCAGCCCAACTCTTCTCCATCAGCCCCTGAAGTCATCGGCTCAGCTGGCAGGGTTCCCATGGCAACAGCAGCTACGTCAGAAACGGCTGAGGAGGATGACTGGAGGGAGGGGGGTGAGGGGATTCCTGGTTTCTCGGTTGCCCATGGGCATTAGTTGAGTATCTCCCTTCACCCCCACTCTGAGAACAGGAAACCATGTCCTTGAAGAGGTGCTCTCCAACCCCCAGACACCCACCTGCCC
Source organism: Scalopus aquaticus (assembly GCA_004024925.1). NCBI lineage: Eukaryota > Metazoa > Chordata > Mammalia > Eulipotyphla > Talpidae > Scalopus > Scalopus aquaticus. The sequence goes on from PVIJ01001879.1 coordinate 26,853, forward strand.
AGGTGCAGAAACCCTTGCAGGCTCGAGGACATGAGACATGATGCTAGGACACTGAGATGTCACAGTCACCATGCCTGGCTGGTCCAACTGCCCTTTGCCAAAATTAGACTGGCTTTGAGGGTTACTGCTGGCCACATACCTCACCTGGGTGAGACTACCAGCTTTGGGGCTGGGGCACTGGAACCAGAACTTGAGTTTCCTTAGTCTAATTAGTCTTAGTGTAGTCTGATTCATTCCAGAGAAAAGTATATGCCTCAGGTAGAGGCAAATCAGGGGTGTGATGTTGCCCATGGTGTGACTACCCCGGGGCTGGCACCTTCTGCCTGGTGGGAACAAATACAGCCTTCTGTTGTGTACTCCACAGAAACGGAAATCCTCTTAAGCGCCATGGAAGGGTGTTCTGCACCTGTGCCTGCTGCGCATCTCGCGGCATGAGGCAGTTGCAGGTACACTGCTGTTGAGTCCTTCCGGGCCCTACTTGTATACTTGAAATCAGCAGGGAGGGCTTGGCCTCATGGCTTTAGACCCCACTGCAGCCAGACCAGGGCTGTGATGGTCCTCTCCAGCTTGTGAAATCCATGCAGAAACTCCTGCTGGGACTTACTCCCTTCCTGCTGGGACGGTAAGCAGGGCCGGATGCAATATATTGAGAACCCCACCTGCCCTGACTCCCCTCCTCACCCCCCAGCACCAGTCTACATCCACTTCCCCTTGGGCTGAACCTTCAGGTCAGGTAGAAGTGGAGGGCAGGAGCAAGAACACTGACACAGGTCTAGGCCCGATCCCACCCAGAGGCAGAGGGGCCTATACAGTCCCCCAACCATGGCCCACACTCTTAAAACCTGGCTGGTTTGGTTTAAATGATTCCAATTCATTTGTTCATTCACTCAGCTTATCTGATTGGGCTTACACCATGCCCGGGGTTGCCCTTGTGAAGTGTGTTTTTATTAAATGTCTTCTCTGGGTTAAGCCTGTGCTGGTGTGGGCACTACTGTAGAGATAGACTTGGAGTTGACAGTATGATGGGGGATATGAACAACGAAGTTAGAAAAATGCTGGCATGACTGGGCTCTCCAGAAATGGCCGTGGGCATCCACTGGTAGGGACCGGGAGCTTCCCCAGGTGACAGATTCAGGAGACTTCTGAGAGGAGATGGTGGCATTGAGCTGACTCATCCAGGTGGGGTCCAAGGCCCAGTCCCTTGCCATTCACTTTGAGACCTTGAGAAGCCACTGCCTACCCTGAGCTGGGCCTCCCTGAAGGGATGACAACAGCCCAAGAGGTGATATTGGAGAGTTTCCTGTGGGTGGGTAGAGGGGTGGGATCAGTCCTGGGGAGCGGGGCTGATTCAGGCTCAAGAGGGCACAGGAGGAGGGGAGGGGAGGGGAGGTTCTCATGCCACATTTCCACCGTGGACACACGGGTGAGCCTGAGACCTTGCCCGTTCCAGCAGGACAGCCCTAGCGTGGCTGCCTCCTCTCCACTCTGGGAGGTGGCATCTGGGCTGCTGGGGTGTGCATCCTCCACTGCCCATTCTGGAAGATGGAAATGGGCACTTGGTGCTCTGAGACAGGCCTGGGAAAGAAGGGAGTTTGGGGTCCAGGTTCCAGCCCCAGCTGCCCTCCCACTGGCCTTGGGCCTCTGAGACTGTTTTCTCAGCCACTGGAAGGGCTCATGTGGGACATGTTTGGCTGGGGGTGTATTAGCAGACATCAGTATCTGATATTTGCGGCATTTCCTCTGACTGCAAGTCCTTTTCAAAGGTGTGTCTCCCCCCCCGCCCCCCTCCCAGTCCTCCTTGGAAGATGTCTTTTTTCCCTTTTATCAGTTTTGGCTGCCTGTGAACACAGTGAGGCATTTATCATTTAGCAAACTCACGACTGGAACAGGGCCCAGAGAGGACCACACGGGCCTCCCTGCACGAGCCGTGGACCTGCAGGAGGCTGCCTGCCGGGTGATGAGAGGACTGCAGCAAATCGTTCTCTGCCACTCCTCGGTTTCTTCCCCTGTAGAATGGGTCTAAAGGCAAGCTGTACCTCAGCAGCTTGGAGTGAAGATAAATGGCAAATAAGACCTGAGATGTAGACCGTGCCCACAACACTCTTTGCCATCATCGTCATCATCACTATCAGCATCATTGTTACAGTTACCATCATCACCCACATCACCACTGCTATCACCATTACTGGCATCATCACCATCAGTATCATCATCATTAGCAGCAGCAGCAACAGTGGCAGCAGCACTAGAATAGAGGTCAGCTGGGGTGTGGGAAGAGAGGAGAGAGACAGGTACTCAGCATGGTTCAAGTTGGGCTGGGGTCCAGGCTTCCTGGAAACTCTGGCCTGGATTACCTTAAGAGAGGAATGGAGTTCTGTTCCACCAGATAAATGGAGGTGAGAGTGAAGGTTCATTCCTGTGTCTAAGAGTATTTTCAGGCTTGCCTGACACAACTGTTAACAGGATCTTCTGGATATTTCACATTTGTCTGATGTCCTTTTTTATGTTGTGTCTACATTGGAACATCGCACCAAATTTTTAGCCAATTAGAGTCCAAGGGAACCTCAAACTTCATTTCAGGCAAACAAGCAAATTTCATCTCATTTTCATATTTTTAATAAGCACTTAGGAAATTTATGGTTCTTACATCCAACTCGTCAGGTTAATGCCTTCGGAATATTTCTGCCTCCCTATTGCTGCAATTTTCTTTCCTTGTGTTCTACCCTCTGAGCTCTCCATGACTTTGCTCAGCAAATTAGCACATTAGCTTCCTGGGGTGGGGAATGACTGGGCTGGGGGGTCCAAGCCTTTGTTAGCTTCAGCCATGAGTTTTCACACAACACGAAAGCATCAGACCATCCTGGATCGCAGAACACTAATTAGCACAAACACTTTTCTTATTATTTGGCTTGACATTTAGAAAGAGAGCTATATAATAGCATATTATCCCTTTTTTAATTTCAAAAGCTATATATATATATATATATATATATATATATATAATTTCTTAGGAAAATGGTGTAAGGAAGGGAGATAAACTATGGTTCCATCATCCAAAGATGAGTAAGTCAGCACTTCAGAGAATTTCCTTCTGGTCTCTTTTTGAGGATGGGGATTTGTTACCAAATTGGTGTCACCTTTTTAAAAAACTTCGAAAAAAACTGAAATATAACTTACATGCAGAAAAATTCACAAGTCCTAAGTTGCTGCTTAGTGACTTTTTCACAGAGCATAGCCAGCACATAAGCTAACAGACCAAACAAAACCACTCCTTAAAGCCTTCTCCTGGGCTTTTGGGATATAACCCCTCCCAAGGGCAGCCCTAATTTTGCTTTCTGGCAGCACAGTTATACCTTTTGTGTGTGTGTGTGTGTGTGTGTGTGTAAGTAAATGATTCTTACCTTATAGACTCTTTGTGTCTGGCTTTTTAAAAAAAATATTTATGCATACAAGCTGGGGTGCAGGCCAGAGGTGTGGGGTGGTGAGAGCATTCACCAAAGACAGAGTGGGGAGCAGAACAGGCAGATCGACCAAAATACACTGCTGAAGGGAGCAGTGGGTGAGGTAGGAGAGGTCTGCTGCGCCATGTGGGAATCCCCCCAGCCAGGCATCAAACTCTCACCGCAGCTGCGGACAGCTCCACAGCGCTGAGCTTAACCCATTGTGCCACCAGGGAGGCCCTGTGTCTGGCTTCTTTTGCTGAACATTTGTCAGATTCACTGACCCTTGTTATAAGGTATGATGGCAGATCCTCCATCTTCATCCCTATATAGTATTCCAGGTATGGATATATTCCAATCTCTCCATCCATCTCCCATTGATGGACACTTAAGTTGTTTCCAGTCTGGGCTGCTCTGAATACTATTCCTAAGAACAGTCTGTACTTGTGTTTTGGGGATATATGTTTGTGTCTCTGTTTATCTGGGAATAGAATTGTTGGGTTTGATTATTCACTAATCTTGAGCAGTTTCCAAGTTGTAAAATATTCATCATTATTATTAAAATGATGGTGTTATATTCACTATGCATGTATGATAATTGATTTAGCTATTCCCCTGTCATTGAGTACTTAGGTTGTTTCCAGTTTTTTTTCTCTTCTGTGTTACGTGGCAAGGAAGTCCTTGTCCAAACATTTTTTTTCTCCCTTTGGAATTACTTGCTTATGATAGGTTCTTAGACGGTAGGCCATTTGCTCCCACACCCTTGTGATTTTTTTTTAAATTATGAGATAGTACATATGGAAGAGTAGAAAAACCATGTATGAACAATGGAAAGAAAAATCATTGTGTGGAAATCTGAATAACCACTGTCAAGGGTCAGACATAGAACATCACGAGCCCTGGCAGTCCTCCCGAGTGGTCCACCCCGATCACAGCCCTCCTCTCTTTTTGCTCCCTAACACAGTGACCACCATACCCAAACAGTGTTCTCTGGATTGGTCTGTTTTTGAACTTTACATAAATGTAATTGCATATGTAGGTCTCTTCTGATCTCTTTTGGTCACCATCATTTGGAGATTTATCCTTTTCTAATAGGTGTTGGTGCTAGTTCATTGCCATTGCTGGATTATGGGTCGATCATGGACTTGGGAGTGTCTTTATTGCATGTCTTCTCTTGCACCCGTGAGTCTGAGGTTTGCACCTAGCACAGGAATTGCCACCCTCAGTATGCTGCCCCTACCTCACAGTCTCCCATTGTGGTGCTAAAATATTGTATTCCCCAGAGCAAAGAGTTGGAGTAGTCCTACTTCATACCTTCCCCAACATGAGCTGTCATTTAATTGGAAGCTTGCCTATCTGGTGGGTGTGCACTGGGTTTTAATCTGAATTTCCCTAGTAAGTAAAGAAATTGAGCATCTTTTCTGGTTTGTGTTTTTCCGACCATTTGGATGGCCTCATTGGTAATGCCTCGTCAGGACCTCTCCCCACTTGATCACTGAATATCTGTTTTCCTCATTAGGAATCTTCACAGATTCTGAATGAGATAACATTCTCTCAGAATAGATAGAAGATAGCTTTCTTCTATCATTTGTGGCTAGTGATTTTTTTGCTTTATAGTATATTTTTAAGAGCAGAAATTCTTCATTTTTATGTAGTAAAGTTTATCAGTATGTTCTTATATGGGTGGATAAGAAGAAATCCTTTCCTATCCACAGGTCATTATTATGTTTTCTATAAAGACATGTTTCTAAAAAGACATAGTTATTCTTTCCTCACTTGTCTATAATCAACTTGGTTTTATTTATTTTTATTTATTCTGGGGTCTGTAATCAAATTAGAATTGATTTTGCATGTGGTCTCAGGTAGTGGGTTCGATTTAGTTTTTTTCCCATATAGACATCTGATTTATTGAAAAATCCCTCCTTTCACCATTGATTTACCAAACCTTCTTTGTCATATCAAGGACTGATTCTTAGGTCAGCTTCTGAGCTTCTGTTTTCATCCATGGACTTATTCGTCTAACATTGTGCCAAGAGCACACTATTTCAATTAAATTAACATATAATACACTGCAGCGGTCTGATAGAATAAAACCCTCCACCCAATCTTGTTCTTATGTAGGGCCATTCTTGATCCTTAATATACATTTCAGAATCAGCTTGTCAAGTTCCACAAAAGAAGAAAGTCTGTTGGGATTTCAATTACGTTGAATCTATAGGTCAAGTAGGAGTGTTATGTTTATTTTCTATACACTGCAGATGTGTCGAAATCCAGTGCACATTTGTATTTGGATTTTCTATTCAATATTGTCTTAGGCTTTCTCTTATCTAAAACTGTAATTTCTGCTTTCTTTGGAATTTTTATGTATACAACCTATCACCTGTGAATGGAGGTTTGTTTCTTCCTTCTGAGTGGTATCATTTCTTTCTCTTGTCTTACTGCAGTGACTAAGATCACTAGGAAAATGTGTAGAAGTAATGTTGTTCTTGATTCTGGAGGGAAAATTTTGTTTTTACCATTGTCTGCTATAAGCAATGCACAATTTTGATATGGAATGCCCAATAACTCTCCAAAAGAATTGTATCAGTTTCACCATAACCTTGCCAGTACTGGGTATTTGTGTTTGTTATATTTTGCTGTTGCTATGCTGTTTTTAGATCACTGATTCGTTGATGAGCCCAAATGGTATCTAATGGTATTTTTTAAAATTTGCATTTCCTTGATTCTGCAAGAGGTTCAGCACTGTTCCACATCATGTTTAACCACCTGTACTTTCTCTTTTGTGTATCTCCCTTTATTCATTTGTTTATATATTGTTGGTGTTTCCCTAATCAATTTGAATGAGTTCTTTACACAATAAAGATTTCTCTGTCACATTTGCCACAAACATTTTTCCTTGTGTGTTGTGTATCTTTTAATTTTTGCTATTTTTTTTATGTTCCTACTTTATAGTTTTATATGGTCAAACCTGCCTCTCTCTTCTTTTACAATTTATTCTATTCCTCTGGAGCTTGGAAAGCCTGTCTCCCTCCTGAGGACTGATAAGTATTGAATTTTGTTTTCATCCAGGTTTTTTTTTTTATGGCTTAATATTTCATATTTAACTGTTTACTCCATCTGGAATTTGTGGGGCTGTGGGGCGTGAAGCGAGGAGTTAATTGCTGCTCGGGTTTACCAGAGGAAGGGGCCTCCTTTGCACTTCCAAGTCTCAGGGCTCTGGCTCCCCGCTTCTAGGCTGAGTGGGAAGAGATTAAAGGAAGGAGGAGATGGTATTGTGTGCAGCCAGCTGGGATCTAGGGGTTGTAATTACCGTCCCATTGGGACAGCCCCATGCTGCTCCGCTGACTTTATCAAAAGCAAAGAGCTGTTGGCAGGTTGGCAATAGCCTGTGTGTTCTTGGACAAGTTTCTTAGTGTGTTTGGGGCTCAGTTTCCTCATCTGACAAATGGGGATGCTATATCTGCCCTATTATCACTGGAGAACATGTGTTGTGGAGTTCACAACCTGTGAAAGGCAAGGGCCCAGCATACGCGGCAAATTCTGGCTCATCTGTGTGACCTTGGGCCAGTAATGTCATTTGTCTGAGCCTCAGTTTCTACATCTGGAAATGCAGGATAATAACACAGTAGTTCCTGCCTCATGGCTTTGGGGAAGAGCATGTGGTCTTTAGGGAGGTACTGGTGCATCTCTGTGAGGAGGGGTGCCCTGTACAGTGTCTGGGTAGGGCCCTGGCCCAGGTGTGGTGTGGAGGGGCAAGGGAGTGGTAGGATAGCCTGTGAGGCTCCGGCAGGATGGGGAGACTTGTCCCTTCCCTTCCTCACCCCAGACTAGACTGTACTCATTTCTTGGTTCGTGACTTGGACAAAAGGACCAGCATTGGCCCAGAGACCTCTGCCACACACACACATTCCCACACACACACCTCTATACATGAGTACACAGACACACACAGCACACAGCACAGGCATAAACTCAGATGTGCAGTCAACAGAGACATAGAAACAATAGACCCACCACACAAACCACATACACCCACACCCTCATGTACCACATATGCAATACACTCATACACCACACACACACTATAGATACACCATATGCACTCATATCCCTCCACTCAACCATACACACACACCACACACAATACACATACTACATGCATTTACACCATATGTATTCACGCACCACACATACACACTACATATGCTCCCCACGCACTCACACACCACATGCACTCATACCACACCCCCCCACACACTGATTTATCACATATATGCCACACACACCACATATTCACACACCACCCACTTATCACGTGTACTCATTCATACCACACACATGCCACATGCACTCACACCACTCAGACACAAACCACACACTTACACACCACATGCACTCACATACCACATAAACCACTCACACACGCAGACACACACCACACACATTACGCACACCACACACATTACACACACCATACACTCTCACATATTGTGCACACAGCTCTGCCAAGCCACAGCTGGGTTTCAGCTCGCCCGCCCCTGGGGGTCTCAGCTCACCCTGGCAACCCTCACGTTTGCTCTCTGTTGGAGTCAGGCCCAGGAGCAGTGGAGGAGGGGCTGACTCTGTTCCACATCTACCAGAGTGGCAGGGACCCCATCCGACCTGTGCACAGGGGTCAGCACATGCCTACCTGCGTCATCCAGCCCTGGCGTATGGGACCTGCCCCTGTGCTGAACCCCCATGGGTGATAAGGGCCCGCCTGGAGCCTTTCCAGGGCAGGGGAGGAAGGTCCGTCAGCTTCAGTCAAGCCCATCCTGTGTGTTGCTCACGCCCGTCACCCTCTCCATCCCTGTGTGCAGAGGAGTTACGTGGGGCTCTAGAGGGATGGAAACCTTCCACCCAGGGGCCTAAGTGAGCTCAAAATGCAGTATGGGTCTCCCCTGCCCCTCAGAAGGCCCCACCCACTGTAGCACCAGGGGAGGGGTCCTTTTGAGATTCCAAGCAGTGACTTGGGTGAGCTGGGGACAGGCCAGCCCTCCTGCCCCTTCCACTAATTCCCGCCCTACTCTACTTACAGTTCCTTTCAGAGCTGGAGGACGCCCCTACCAGTCAGTGCTACAGCCTACCGCCAGTCCTCCGGGCACAGCAGGTGTAGGCAAATGCCGCCTAATGAAAGGCAGGGGACGAGTGGGGGCACCTCCATATTTTGAGTGCCCATTATATGCCATGTGGTGGCTTGTGCCCACAGTGAGGGTCAGCCCTGCCCACCAGGGCTCAAGGCCAACTTGGGCCTTGCAGAGTTCTGGGCTCTGGACCGAGACCAACTTCATCAGGATGATCAGTAGGGGATGTTGGACCTGGACTTGAATGATGAGAAATCAGCAGTGGTAGCTCTGGAAGGAAGACTTCTAGGACAGGGGTGGGAAGGTGGGGGTGGTATACAGGCAGGTGCAAAGGTCCTGTGGTGATGTTGAGGGAGGGGAAGGGATGTGTTGGAAGATCAGAGTGGTCTAAAGTTGGAGCCAGAGGAGCCAGTGGCCCAGCCTGAGCTTGGCAGTTCAGGGAGCATACCCGCAGCACCCCATTTCACAGATGATTGGGCTGACTCTTCATAGGTGAGGCCAGGCCCAGGTAGTGGGGTGTCACCCAGACAGGAGGCAGGCACCTTATAGCTCCCTGGGGTCCTCCCTCCACCCCTGGCCTAGGCTGGCGGTACAGCTGTGTGGGGAGGCCAGGCTGCTGGCATCAGCAGGGGCCCCTCCTCCCCACCTAGCTAAACAATCATTGCACAAAATATGCAAATGGATAATTACTGTTATTTGTTTTGCTGATAAAAGTGTTTGAAATGCAAATGTCAGGTTTGGGCCTTTCATTTTCCCACTACTTTTACCCCCGACTTTTGCAAGTTGATGAGTTGTTCCCTCCTGGAAGGGAGAGGAAGATTTTGGTGCCCCTCCCATCTCTACCTCAGTGAGAACTGGGGGGTTGCACCCCCTACACCTGCTGCCTGAGGGACCTGGAAGGGCTGGGGTGGCATAAGGGTGATAGGATGGAGATGGTGGGGTGAGAGGGGGTGGAATGTGGGTGGAATGAGGGTGGGGTATAGGGCCCCCTCCTGACTATGCACACAGTGGGTGTGTTAGAAGGGGGGCTTCACATCTTCCCACCCCCAGTGATCTGGGCCAGTTTCTTGCCTCTTGGAGTCTCCTTGTACCTGTCTATGATGGAACCCCCGCGTTAGCTGGCCCTGTGACATTCCATTGGTGTCACTGGACCTCAGTTTCCCATCTTTGAAATTCCTGCACAGGTGTGTTCCATATGTAAAATGAGACACAGATTCTGTGGGTGGTCTTTGGGTGTCCTGAGGATCCCCAGACATCAACAACTAACTGTGTGTGTGCATTTTCCAGGATAGGGCCTTTTCTTAGGACCCCTCAGCTTAGGCGTTTGCTGAAGCCTTCCAGGCTCTCAGGTCTCTGGGTTCAGAAAAGTCTGGGGTCACCATCTCATTCTGTGCAGGGGGAAACTGAAGCATGGCGTTCCCTGATTTGTCGAGGTCACACCAGTGAACTCCTGGTGCCTGGCTGCACCCATGGGCAGAATAGGACATACCCCTGCTTTCAAAGCCTCCTGCCTACCAGTCCTGCTGGAGCTGCTCAGCCAAAGCTCACGGACCCACCTGCACCACGCAGCCCCCAGGACCAGGGCTCCCCGTGTTTCACGTCACATGTGTCACTGGAGCACAGTTCCCCACAGACCCGTGGGCCTGGCAGTTCAGACCCACGGATTTCCAGCAGCAGTACAAGTGTCATCCCCCAGTTACTTGATCAAGTCCATCCCTACAAGGACACAGCCCAGAGAGGCTCCCCCAGGCCCTGTGGGTCAGTGGGGCTGGTGACTCAACAGGGTGGCTCCTAAGTGATGCTCCGGGGAAAGGGATGTTTGGGGAAAGAAAAAAGTATTATCCAGAGGCAGGTGGGTCAGAATGGGCATCAGGCCCAGACCCCAAGCTGCATGCCCCTCTGGTAGCCCCTGTGATCATGGTCAGGCCCTGCTGCGTTCAAGCTCTGATTGACTGAGGGGACATGCAGGATGTCCACACCTAGGAGTGCCTGAGCGAGCCTGCCTGGAGGGCAGTGTGCGTCCTGGTGTATGTGGGTGACTTGCACGCATGTGAGCTGCACATGTGCATCTGTTTGTTTTTGTGCCTGTGTGGGGCATACATGCATGTGGCTTGCTGTGTGCAGTTGTGTGGGTGCCTGTGGCCATATGTGTGTGCCCATGTGACTGTCCTGTGTACTTGTCTGTGCACTTGCATGATCTGCAGGTCTGCAGGTGATGCTAATGGAGAGAAAAGCTCCCCATTGGGTGCCATGTCTTTGGTGTGAGAACACAGACCCTGCTTGCAGACCTGAAGGGACCACAGAGCTCCCTGGCTTCAGCTCACATGTCTGGTGGCACAGAGCTTATTGTTTTGGCTCCGGACTGCTTTGCTAAAAAGTCTGAGAGCCACTAAACTCGTGTGCTGACTCTGCCCTCCACCCACTGCCGGCTGAGACTGTAGGTGTGCCGTGTGCTCCTGAGCTGTTTCCTCATCTGGAATGTGGAGCTCTTGGCAAGGCTGGGTGGGTATCCAGTGGGCACTCAATAAGCATGAAGTCCTGCTTTTCTTCTGGGGCTTGGCCAAGAGAAGCATCTGTCCTTGGCTCAGCCAGCCACGCTCCTGACCAGGCAGCAAGGCTGAAAGGGTAACCAGAGGGGCACCCGGAGCGGGACCACGTGGAGAGACAGCACTGACTGGGCAGTGGCGGGAGTGTGGCAATAGCCTGGGGGTGGGAAAGGGTCCTGGTCCTGGGCTGCATGTGCGCAGCCCGGAAACCTCCTCAGGGCCAGACTTGGGAGCCTCCGAGCTCCCAAGTACCTTTTCATTCCAAGTACCTTTTCTAAGATAGGTTTGGCCTCATTTGCATATTCAAATACAGTCCATTATTATTTCAATTAGCTGTTAAGTAATTAGCTCTAATTGATGAGCATTCCCCCCACTTCCCCACATATTTTTTGGTTATTTACATCCGCTTCTAACCAACAATTTTAGGTAATTACATGCCACTCACTCATCTATTTGCACACACACACATACTTCCGTGCACGACAGGTTCCTTTCAATTTCCATTCCAGGCCTGGTGCCTGGTGGTGGTGGTGGGGAGTGGTGGGGCATGCTGTTCAGACAGGGCACAGGCAGACAGATGGGAGACCCTTCCTGGCACCGACCCAGGCCTCCTAAGGGCCACTGTTTGGTCTCCAGGGGCGCAAGGTGTACCAGAGTACCCTCCTCTCCCAACCTTGCTTCTGGAACTCCTGTAGTTCCAAAGACCGGCTCCCCCACCCTGAGACACTTCTGCTGCTGCCCTGGGGTTGTGGACTGTGACCCTTCAGTCACAGCAGAGGGAGGTGGCTTCATGGTGCCAGGCTTTGTCCAAACATGTTTGAGTCTGCTCAGCTGTATGCACCCTGTTCAGTTCCCTGTCTGCAAATTGGGGGTCAAGTGCCAGCTTGCAGTGAGTGAATGGGGTGACTGGAGATGATGATGCAGGGACCACCCTTAGCAGCCCCAGTGCCAGGGTTAGATCCAGTGAATGAATAAATGAATGCATGATAGGATGAACACTGTGGGCAGATGAGTTGTAAATTGACTTGCCCAAGGTCACATACTCATTACATCAGAACTGGGCCATGGCCTTCCCGATGTGATTTCTGCATGGTCTGGAATCTTGGCGGGAGGACAGTGCCTGCAGGGAGAAAGCCCTGACTGGGGGGAACTGTTCTGGTTTACTTGCCCAGGGTCTTTGCTTAGCCAGCCTGCCTGTTGTTTGAGCTGCCTCTCACTGAGGTCCAGGGAATAGAGGGGTGTGGCTGCATGGTACTTTGGATGTTCCCACCCATCCGCCTACCCCAGAGCTCTAAGGCCCCCACCCTGGGTGGCTTGAGCTGGACTCAGCAGCAGTGACTAGCAGCCCTCCAGGCTCTGCACTTCCGTTGCTGTCCTGCCTCTGCCAGCTCCTCTCCCTGGCTTTGCCCTCACTGCCCACGCCTCCATGTGGATGGAAGACAGGCTCCTCTGGAAGCTGAGACGCAGCTCTGCATGGCCCCAGGCGCTCCTCACCACCTCCCCTCTGTCTCTACGCAGTGGCAGCTGCCTTGGTGTCCGTCTGTCCTACGCTCCGCCTGCACCTCTGCTCTTCCTCTGCATCCGGAAGTGAGAGATGTCCATGACCCCCGCAGGGAAGAACCCACTAGCCTGTATTTCCCAGATGTGCCTGGTCATCGGTCGACCCTGACCCAAGGTAAGACGTGCTCTCGCTCATTGGCCTCACTACGTCATAGTGACTGTGGGTTCTTTCCCCCCAACACTTGGAGGAAGGTGTGCTGAGGTCACGGGACAGGCGGGGAAGAAGATGGGTCAGATCCAGCTATCCTGCAGAAACAAAAGTTCCTTAGGGATTGAGTCCTCTCTGGAGCCAGTGCCCAACTGACAGAGAGGGCAAAGGCTGAAGGATTTGACAAGTGGATCTTGGGGATGTAGGGGCTCAGGGCCTATTCAATATGTGCCCCCCTGATGAGTTGGGGGCAGCTTTGTGGATTAAAAAGGTTTCATCACCACTTAATGGGAATAGATGCCACCCCGTGTATTAGCATGTAAAGCTACCATATGTACAACGTGGCATGTTGATAGCCACTCACAATATATATTTGAAAACAGGAAAAATAATCTAAAATGCTCAATGGAGTGCCCAGGGGGACCAAAGTGGGGAGACTGTCATCCCTCCCATTGAACCAAGGTTCCGAAGACCCAGCTGTGCTGTGTCTGCTAGGAGCCTCGGCCCCAGCAGGTCAGTAACTGTAGCAGGACAAGTTGTGTTCCTGCAGCACTTTGAGAACTTGCAGTTACGCCTCTTTTGTCAACTCTACCGTGGATTTCTCCAGGCCTTGATCCTGCCCCCAGTTCTGGAGCTCTGAGTCAGCACTCTTAGCTCGACCAGATGCTATTGTCTAGGAGTTTCTGTGTCTACGGAGCTGGGTTGTAATATCTACCTGACTAACAGGAGGTGCTATTGGTAAATGAGTGTCATTCGGAAAGCCTGGATTTTCAGGGTTTGGGTTTTCACGGTGAAGTTCCTGCCGGCTGTATTCAGGCATTAGAGAATCTATAGATTGTGTTGGCTCTGACAGATTATGAGAGCAAAGCATGTGAGATTTGTGAGGTGCTTTACATCACAGGGCATAACAGACCCTCCTAGAACATCCAGAGGCATGCTCTTTCTGTTGGTGAGATGGAACCTCACCTCCTTGTCTTTAGAGTGAGGCTTCTAGGAGTTGCTGTGGAGCGGTCCGAGGATGGAAAAGAGCCCACATGACAAGATGAGGAAGCAAGGGTTCTGGGCAGAGGGACCAGCAAGAGCAGAAACCCTGAGGTGGGCAGGCGCACACACGTGTTGCTGGAATAGGGAGAGTGGAACTCGCCTTTGTGATGAAGCTGGAACTGGTGATGGGGGCAGAATGTGTCAGAGGTCTTGCTGGAGCATGGACAATTGGACTTGGCTGGGCTGACTGGGCAGTGCTGACCATGGCCGTCACTATGCAGGGCGGGGAAGGAAAGCTGGAGCTGGGCCTTGACAGACTCCTGGCGACAGCCCCAGGCTGTTCTACCTCTGTGCCTTTGCTCACTGTGGTCCCTTTGCCTGGAACACTCTTGTAAGTCCGTCCGTCTTTGCAATGACTTTAGTGTTGGACAGATCATACTCTGCTGAATTTTGGATGTGAGACACTGGAAAAGTCACCATGTTTGACCTGGCTTTTATCTGTCAAGTGAGGTTAGTAACCTGGGCCTACAGGGGTGCTCAAGAAACAGTGGAGGGTTTGTCCCCCCTCTGAGCATGAAGCAGGTCCGTGCAGAGTCTCTGGTACTTTGCTGTTAGATAGTTCTTCCCTTCCTTCTAGACATCCATGTCCTACCCAGCCAATGCTAGGTTCAGGCTCACCTGAGCTTGTCCAGGATCACTGCAGCCTAGGGGGTGCTCCCTTCACCCCCATTCCCATCCTGCCTCCAGTGCTCACATGGCCCATGCGACTTGATTCTTCTCTCACTCAAGCCCAGGCTGCGGGTTCCACTGTGTCAGCCTCCTGAGCCTGGCAGGTGACAGATGCTGAATGAAGGTTTGTTGAATGAATGCATGGGATGTTTCCCAGCCCAGGCCTACATAAGGCGGCAGGTGGCATAGCAGATGGCTGTGGCTCCCACAAGGTCTGGTTGCTGAAGCATGTACATTGCACTAGGCCTTCTTTAGGAACTTGGGGGTTGGGTGCATTGTTTTCAAGATTCCTTCCAATGGAACATTTTGTCAGTGAGTTGAACTTTCTTCACTTCTGTTTCTGCTTCCCTCCTCCTTTTCCTGTTCCTGAGGTCTTGTCCCTAGAAGTTGCTTTTCCTGAAGCAGTGACTAAGAGTCCAGAGGAGTCTTCTATGTGTTTTGATGACCCCAGGTGACCTGCTGGACCAGGTCCACAGTGTGTTCAGCACCAGGGACAGAGTCACAGACTCCTGGCCTGTGGGTGCCATGGGAGGCTTGTGGGAGAGATAGAGGCCTGGGAGTTGGCAGCCCTGATCTGAGACTCTTTTAATGGAATTAGAAGCACTATAAAGTCCAACCCAGCCCACCTCTGTAAGACCCCTCTTCCCCCCACACTTTGGTTTCTTTCTCTAGGAAACGTGGATGACACTTTTCCTGGCAGAGTTGGCTTGGCATGCTGCTGACTTGCCCAAGGTCACCCAACAAACCATCTCGGCCCACCTTCCCCTCCCCCAGCTTGCCCAGACTCCCCTCCCCTACCTCTCCAAGGAGCTGGGTTATTTATCTGCTGTGGTGACAGGCTGTGGCTGGAGTTGGAGCTGCTGTCCAGAGATCAGTTGGCGGCTACAGAGCCAACAGCCTGAGCTAATTAGCAAAAGGTCACACTGGCTCCTGGAGCCCCCACTTTTGAAGTTGGGCCTCACACAGGCTGGAAGGAACCTGGGACTTTGAGTTAGTATCTTGGTTACTAGCACAGCTTCAAACTCCTGCCACAGCTCATCGCTGATTGCTCAGCCCATGACTTTGAGGCCTCACTGCCAGGAATTTCTAGCACAGAATTCCAGCCATACACACCACGGCTCTAGGCTGAACAGATGGGGGCGGCTCAGGCCCCAGTGTGCATGGAGGGCTGTCCTTAATCTCCCGGCCTACCCCCACCCCCAACCCCATGCCCAGGGCAGACAGTGCTGAGCAGCAGAAGTGCAGGGTTGGGACAGTAGCCACCCACATACCCTATGTTCCTGCTTACTGTGTTTTTATTGTTTCTCCTCTAAGTAAATTCACTGAAAAAACACCTTAAATACATTTATTTAAAAGGGAAGTTTTATGGCACTATTACAAATGGAAAACAAGCCTCCTTTGCCATAAATAGAATTCATAATCATAAAAATAAATTCACTGGAAACAAAGCAATGTTATTAAATTCTGGTTGGATGCTGTAGCCTGGGGGAGACTTGGCGCCCAAGGCCTATATCGCTTTATTAAAAAGGGAGAACAGCAAGTATACAGAGGTGTTCAAGACTTACCAGCCCCTATCTAAGATTTTTGATATAATAAGCAGTACAGGAAAGAATTAAATTGAGAGTAACTTTCTAATAAAATTATTCAGCATTATTTTATGCTCTGTCAGCTATGGATTGAATTTGGCTGCACAAGCCAGCAACCTGATTACTGTGTGATCGAACCCACATGGGGTGGCAGTGGGAGTGATGGAGACCCAAGTAAGTTGTCAGTGATCCAGATTTCATGTAACTTCAGCTCTGTCATGCTTAATGTTTGTCCTCATGGCCTCAAAATGGCTGCTTTACCTCCAGCCATTGTATCTGCAAGGATGTGAAGGAAAAGAAGAATGTGAAGAGAAAGGTTTATGCTGACTAAATCTGTTCTTTGTTATTAGGAAGATAATAATAGGCACTTGACCCTGTACTCTTGCATATGATCTACTACTGCCTCCTGGTTGGTTTCTATTTGTCACCTATTTACTTAGTACCTACTGATTATCAGACACTAGACCCCTGCCCTTGTGGTGTTCACAAACAAAGTCACAAGCTGGCATTTGTGAGATGAGTCATGGCCTGGACCCTGGCCATCCTCCAGGAATTCCCTTCCCCTAACCTGGGTCTACCCCTTTTCCTCCCTCTACTATACACCTGCCTCTTGCTGCCCACATGGCCAACTCAGGGTGGCCCCTGCCTCATACCCCTTTTCCTCTCCCCACAGACCCAGGCTGCCCTCTCAACTTGCAGGAGTATCCAAATTCTAGTGCCCAGCTCAGCCAGAACAAAGCTGCCCACTTCTGGGCTCCTCTGGATGGGGAGCAGCCCCTTTTCTCCCCCCACCAGTCCTCTTTAGATCCCTAGGTCCTGTTCTCCTCCTGTGAATCCCCCCAAATCCCTCCTGGACATTTTTGTCGCCCCAGCTAGCAGGCAGGCTAGCTAGGCTGGCTGCAGCAGTCTTGTTTTTACTCCATGGTCTCAGTTTGACTTCTCATTTTCTCATAGAATTCGTACCTGGATTAATCAGCGGGAGGGTCAGGACCTTGTGTCTCCTTTCTCTGGCCTCGCTCCAGCTGGGCAGGCCCTGGGGACCTTTCTCCTTCAGACTAGGGCTCTGGATTGTGCTTCATGTCTTTCTGCGCCCACCCTGCCACAGGCTTTGCCTGCAAGCCTGAGCTCCCTCTTAACTTCTCCCCTCATAGACCTTCCCCTGCTCCCCTCTCTGACATCTGACATCCTTGGCACCTTGGAGCCCACCACAGATCCCAGCATTAAATATGGCTCCATTGCGGATCAGCTGTGCAACTGGGGCAAGTCATTTAACTTTTATGTTCTTCATCAATATGGTGGGGTGATAGCTGCTTTGGGGTGCTTTGATGAAGAGAATAAGAGGTAGCAAGAAAGTACCCTTCTTGTACCTCCTTCCTCCCTCCCTCCCTTCTCCTGCTTCATGGAGCCCAGGTCACGTGTGTGCATAGGTACATCCGGGTCTGTGTGACCCTGGGGGGGCCGTATGCATATTGTTGCCCTGCCCTGTTTTCCCAGCCCTGGTGGCTCAAAGTCAAGGCTGCAGCCCACTCTCCAACCCCACTCAGTGAACGGTGAGTCCACCAGCCAAGTGGGTCAGGAGTCATTCAGGGGAGTAAGGGTCAGGGGAGGGGCATCAGTGCCAAGGCTGGGTCCATGGCAGCTGTAGGGGGATGGGACAAAGTAAAGGGAGAACTGGGAGGAAGAGTGGGATTAGAGTAGTAGGAAACAGGCAGCACACGGGCTTGGGCTGGAAGGGGACTAGCAGACAGGTTGTTGTTTTGTAGTAATAATTTGATGTGACGGGACGTGGCCCAGGGTTGGGAGCTGCTTCTCTTGTCAGGACATTTGGGAGGGCAGAAAGGAGGGCTGAGGACAAGTTTACTGAGCACCCACTGCAGGTAGGCATGCACTTGTCTACAGGATGCCCCTGAGTGATGGGTATCACCCATATGACTGCAGCTGGAAATGGAGGTGGCGGCAGGTTGGGTGCTATACCTAGAGGATCCAACTCACACTTGCCCATCTTATGGCTTTACTACTCTCTGGATGGTGAGCAGATTTAGGGTACTCCCAGCCACCCATCGGGGTCTCTGTCCTGGTTCAGGCTGCTCCAGGCTGGTTTTCACCCCAGACACACGAATGTCTCCAGCCTGGCTGCTTACCATTTGGCACTGAAGTTCTGTGCACACCTCGGCAGGTCACAATTTCGGGCCTGCTAGCTGACATTGAAACTCATGGGTGCAGGTAGTGTGTGTGTGCTGTGGCCCTACTGTGTACCCAGTGGAAGACTATCCAGGGGACTGGAGACCTGCCCCTCTCCCCATACTCTCCAAAGGGAGCACATGCCTGGCTGGGGATATGGCTCCATGTGCCCCAACCATCCCAGACAGGAACTGTTGGTCTATGTAGAGCTGAGGAGATGATACAGGTCAGAGCAGCCCTCCCAGAAGCAACGGTAGACAGGACTTGGGGGGGGCAGAGAGAATGACTTCCTAGATCAAAGTAATGAAAGTAACAGTGGCACAGCCAGGGGCATGTGCATAGGGAGCACCTAGGGTTGAGACCATGGTGGAGAGGGGCATGGCTGGGATAAGCTTGTGGGGGTGCATGCTCACTCCTGCTTTTCCTCTTCCCCATCCCTCAAAGCACCCCCAGATCTTGCTGAGCTCCCTCTCTAGTAATCTCTCCTGAGTGAGGAGGTCCTTATCTGAATTACTAATGGCAAACTGTTGAAACAAAGTCCTCCCAAAATATGGTAGTTTAAATAAGATAGAAGTTTATTTTTTGTTTACAAGGAGTCCCGTGGTCAATGACCCAGGACAGGCCAACTCTGTCATCATTATCTTTGATTTCTGTGTTTGGGCCCAGAGTGACTCTCGCTCCCACCAGTACATCTGTTTCCCAACTGCGCAAGAAGCATGCATGCCCACTCTTTGCAAGGGAGTGATTCAGCAGTGGTGCACTTCAACTCCACACGTAGCCTATTGGCTAGAACTTGGTCTTAAGCCAGAAATTGTAGCCTCCACATGGATCCAACTGAGGCTTTGGGCTTTTAGTAGTAAAGGGAGAAGAGGCGAATATACACTGGTGACCAATGAGAGCTCTCATCATGCATTCCTCTTGGATTTCCTGGGGTCGCCGGCTCTTGTGGGAAGATGGGGGGATGGGGACAATCTCAGCCAGACTAATTGACACATGGGAAATGGTGCTGGGGGCCACTAATGCACAACTCCCAAGATCTCCCTTTGGTCTGTGCAGAAAGCCTGTTCTTGCCAGAAGTTATAAGCAAGAGGAAATCATCAGCACATTTTGAATGGAAAGGGCCTCTAGAGAGAGGGTGGCTATACAATTTAGTGTCCAAACCAGAACGTTTTTAAGAGAAAATGAGGTGGTAGTATTACTCTCAGACACAGAGTGTGATCACCCTACCTAAAGATCACCCTGTCCAATTTCTGGTGGGAGGCACTGAGGCCCCAAGCCTCGTAAAAGTTAATGGCATCATTACACCCTTGACAGCATTGTCTTGAACTTCTGCTCGCAAGGGCTGAAGCTTTTCTGAGCTTGGGTTCGTTCTGTGGTTCTGAGCATGGGATGTCGCAGGACCTGGTATTTGGGCTTTTCATCTTTGCTTCTAAGAGCACTTACTGAAATCATGGAGCTGTCCAGGGTGCTGACTGCCTGCATAGTGAGTTCTGAATGCTGCCCCCTCCCTCTTCTCCACCAACTGGTCAGGTCAGGTAGGCCAGGCAGCCTGACGTGGAATAGTGTTCCCTTACTTATCGAGGGTCCAGTCTGTGATGCTCCATGGAGATGGCCATCAGCTGGAGTTGGCTTCCTGCCCCAATCCTGTCAGCCTCTGCTCTGTGCATTCTGAGCCCATAGCATGAATACCTGGTTGTTTGGCAATGCTTGTCTTGACCCACCCCCCACCCTTATTTAGTGTGTTCAGTGCCTCCAAAGTCCAGACTAAGCATCTACAACTAGTTCTGGTACAATGGATCCTCACCTGATACACATTGAGAAGACCTCTTTTCCAGGGTCCAGTGTTGAATCCCAAATCATCTATAAAATAGGGACCACAATGAGTACAGCTTCTCTTATTCCATAGACTTTGCGTGAACCTGGACTCGTGACCTGGATCATACCTATGCCCTTTGCTTGCTGGGTGTGAGCCACGTCTTCATGAAGGCAGTGCCCAGTCCTCTCTACTGAGTGCAGAGCTCTGCAGCCAGGGAAATCTCCCTAAGTCCTCTGGCCTCCACGCTGAAACTTGGCATGACTCTGACTGCACAGCTTTTCACACCCACTGCCATTGGGGTTTCCAAACCTACTTCTCTGATGTTCCCCACTTTAGCCCTCTGATTCTTCATCAGTGTTTACTCGTTTCTCTTCCCCATCATCCAGTACACTGACCTGTACACTGACCTGACCTCTTTTCTCTCTCCTTTCTGAATCTTTGGTTGGAGTATAATGCAGACAGAAAAGTGTACATGTATCTTTAGCTCAAGCTGGACACACTCTCGCTCCCAGTAGAAGAAACAGAGCACCAGTAGTGCCCCAAGGCAGCCTCACCCCCCCACCCCCCCAGTCACTGTGTCAAGAGTAACCACCCACCTTCCTCAAACCACACTTTAACCCATTTTGGAACACTGTGTAAATAGTTTGATTAGCATTGGGTTTGTGACATTCACCCTACTGTTGCATCACTGCATTTAGCTCAGTTTATGGGTCCATCATAGTCTTCCTTGCGTGGCTATTCCATAGTGTATTATTACTTCTCTTGTTGATGAACTATTGGGTAAGGTCCAATTTGGAGCTGTTATAATAGTGCTGCTCTGAACATTCTAGTCCTCTGTGTGCATTTGCCTGCATTTCATTGGGTCCACAGTATGTCTCTTGGCTTCACCAATTTCCTGCCATGACTGGTTCTAGCCCAGAGCATCCTCATTGAGTCCAAATATCATCATCTCTCCTTCAGTGACTTTGGTGCCTTCATCTCTGTTGTCCTGCAATAGTTCATTCTCCATCAGCAATCAGGGAGATCACACCTCTCTCTCCTAAACTTGCAATGACTCCCATTGCCCTTGAGGTAAGATCCTAAGTTCTCAGTGGGGCCTTTGGGGTATGACTAAAGCTTCCAGCAGGCCTGACCCATTCCAGGTTACTTTACCTCCAAAAGCTTCCCCTCCACATTCTGTTCTCTTGGTCTCCTTATTTCTCCCTCACTCTGTGCTTCTCTGCTTACCAACTGCCTGTGTATGATCAAGTTCTCTCCTTCTTTAAGTCTTGGCAGAAATGTTGCCAGACCCTATTCAGGATGGCTAATGGTGATCCCTAGACTCTAGCAAAGGACATCCCTCGAAGTATGAGGTATGAGAAGGATTTTGGCAAATGTAAGTTGAAAAGAAAGTATGTCAAAAGAGTTCCTCTAAAGTTGCCAGGAAAACAGTAGAAGAGGAAGATGAGGCGGGGAGAAGAGGAGGAAGAATGAAAAAACTGTCAAATAAAGAAATATCACCCCTTTAGGAAGCCCACCTGTACCCACTAGATGAGGTTAAGTGCCTGCCTCCCCCCCTCCCCAGTTGCTCTTTCATAACCATACACACCCGAGCCAGTTGAAATTCTCCCCCCACCCCCAGTGGAAGAGGGCTCGGGTCACCCTGTCTTGCTCTCCTTGTCTCCCCAGTGAGCCAGCATCCGGCACATGGTAGGGATGCAAACGCCGTTTGTTTGAAGTGAGCAGGTAGGGCGGGAGTTCCAGCCCTCATTTTGCAGGTGAGAAATCAGGCGCTGAGAGAGCAAGGTGTTCAAAGTCACCCTGCAGGCGTGCTGAGGAGGAGCGTGTGCTGGGCTGCTGACTCTGAGTCTGCGAGGCGCTGCCCTTCCGAGCGATGCCAGGAAGACAGTGCTCTTGGAGACGCACATGGCGGGGCCCAGTATTGGCCCCAAACCATCTGTAATGTGGGGACCACAGCACCGCGATCAGGCAAGGGGCCAGTCCCTGGGGAGGTGGGTGCGCCTATGTCCTCGCCCCGCCCCCCGTCCTGGCCCCCCCCACGCGCCCTGGGCCCCTCACTCAGCCCATGGAGCATCCAGCACATCTCCTTTGTGAACTGTGCTGCCTGAAGCTGCCCCTGCCCCCCACCCATGTCTCAGCTCGGCTGGACAGAATCTCGGCTCTCCACCTGTGACCTCGGCGGGGAAGCGGAAGGGAGGAGCAGCCAGGGGCAGGGCACCTGGTCTCCAACGTGGGCCACGGACATCCTCTGCCACCTTGATGTCCTCCTGACACTGGCCCAGGGCCAAGCACTCAGGTTTGTGGTGTGTGGGAAGGAAAAGCCACCTCTGGTAGCCCAGCGCCACCTAGGAGGATGTGCCATGCACCCCTGCAGGTCGTGACTCTGCCCGAGACCCAGAAAGCCACCTCTGCCTTCAACTTCTCATGAGGGTTCACCTCTCATGGGACCACTGGCAGGCGCCAGGGTAGTACCTGCCATGCTTAACCCATCAGATGTCTCCTCAGGGCCTGTTTGGAGCCCTGTTTGGGGAGGCGCAGGCGGAGGAGGGCAAGTGCAAGGAGGGGGTGCCTCTGGGCCCTGTTGGTCGCCCTTACGGCTTGTCCACCAGGAGCTGTGAAGCCTGTGACATAGGGAAGGCCTGCAAAGGAGACAAGCAGGCTTGGGTCCAGGCGTCCCTCAATCCTGGCCTCCCCTGGGGTTCTGAGACCCGCTTTTCGCTCCCTCTACAGTCCTTAGTGTTTCTGTCTGTGCAGTGGCTTTGTGACACTGTCAAAAATGTGTGACCTGCACGTAGCTGCAGGGCGCACTTGTGGAGCTGGCAAATCTCACCCTCTACTCTGGCAGGAAACCACCACCTTTTCTTCCAGCCCTGGGATTGGTTGAGCTGGCAGGGGTCTAAGCAGCCTGGGCCTGAACCTCAGCCAGAGACAACCAGGCATAGACCAGAACGGTGCCCAACGAGGGCAGTGGGCATTTAAACACCCTGGGCCCCACCCTTGATTGGTGAGTCGGGACTACAGCTGGGTCCTGGCCTGTGCTTTGAAAGGCTTGCCAACGAGTGATGGTCTTCCTGGGTCAGGAACCACCCCCGCGGCCCACCGCCCACCTCTCCTTGCACACCTCTGGTGACAGGGAGCTCAGCCTTACATGGCAGCCTGTTCCTTTTCAAAACATTTTAAAATTTATTATAAAATATTTAAGACATCTCAAATATTTAAGAAATCTCTAATAAATATTTCACTAATTATACATTATTGAATACAGACAAAGGTATGAAGAATAATACCATGAATACCTGAATCCTCCCCCTTCCAGCTTAAAACTAGTCCTGGCACCCAGCCCGTGATGTAGGGAGCCCTAGAGAGGCAGTCTTGGTTCAAATCTCCCCATCTGAAGCATCTGTGCACCCCTCTAGGGTCCTATCCCTCCTTTCTTTTTGAATTTTTAATTGTGGTAAAGGGACATCACATGACTCTGAGTATCTTTCTCACGCTTAAGTGTGCACTGCACTAGTGTGAAATACATTCACGTTGTCGACATGTTTCCAGAACTTCCTTGTGCTCCCCTGCCCTTAAAGTTAGTCCTTGCCTGAAGTCTGTGATGGCGATTCTCGCACCTTCTTTCACACTTCCACTGTGTCTGCAGGGACCCTGCAGCTCAGTCTGGCACGAGTTGAAGCCGCAAGTGCAGGCGGGTCGGACAGCTTGCTGAGTTGGCAGCGTGTCTGGGCACTCGCGCCCTGGTGCTGTGGGGACCCACTTGGCCCTGCCAGTCTGTGCCTTTATCTGCTCTCTTGGTGGCCATCTCACGCCCAGCCATGTGCTTCCTCCATGCTGCTCACACAGCCCTGGGGGTGCAGCTTCCCCTCCCCAGATGTTACCCTTTGTTCCCTAGCAAGGTTGTGCTGGTTTGATCTCTCATAAGCGGGCTCTGAGAAGTCTCTGGTAAGATGAAGGGGGTTGGCAGCAATGTCCTCCCAGAGGGCCTGTGGGTGCCTGGCCCACCCCTCTACCATGTGCAAGTTCTGTATCTATGGATGTGTCCAAAATCTCTTCCCTTAACTGAACACTCCATTTCCTCCTGCCTTTCCTCAGATGACCTGGCCTCAAATCTGTTCTCCATTGAGATACTCACCTTCAAATACACCCATGCCCACCCGTGGGGCACATGACATGTGGCTGTCCATGGGGGCCAAAGTGCCTGGATTTGAATCCTGCCCCACTGCTAAATAGAGGTGGAGACTCAGCCACATTTTTTCACATCTCTGTGATGGTTCTGTAAAATGGGTAATAATACTGACTTCACAGGATCTATATCTTAATAGATGTAAAACTTGTAGCATAGTACCTAGTGCATAGTAGGTTCTATGTAAGTATAAGCTTTAGCATCTGCCTTGATGTCTGCAACCAAATCCTTGGATGTAGGCTGAGTAGTGCTGGACAGAGCTGTTTATCACCTCCGATATTCTATCTGATATTAAGTCAGCCTAAGTCACCTTCCCATCTTTGCCTGTTAAATCCGCTCGTCTTTCTCCTGAGGGTGATGTGAAGCCAGGTTTTTTTGCTGACCCCGCTTGACATGGCTTTGCCCTGCGCAATTCATTGAGATGGATTTAATCATTATTCCAGCCGGAGGAAGCCCTTAGCTATTGGTCTGGACCTCTAGCATCTGCCCCCTTCCTGCAGGCCCTTAGAGTTTGTTCAAGCTGCCACTCAGTGAGAACCAGGTGAGGACCTAGCCTGAACCACCCAGGGCCTGCAGGTGCTCGGCCCTTTCAGCAGCAAGTTCGTGTTTGCTGAGTGCTGGGTCTTGCCATGCCTGATAAACTCAGTGTACGGGCTCTCCCCCAGAGGCACGTCCAAGAGGACAGGCACGCTGGCCTGTTTTTCCTCGGTGGACTCTCCAGCTCATGGTGTTATTCCCTGAGGTTAGGGTCAAACCTGCAGCCTCCTGCAACTTATACCCCCCTCTCTACCTACCCCTAGCTCCCTATGGCCAGTGTTGGTCTTGTTATGTATTCTGACGGGTGTCGCCATCACCACCTGCCCTCATCCCCTCTCCTCACAGCTGGACATCACTCGTGCTAACATCTGGCTTGTCCTCTCCCATCCACAGCCAGGCATGACCCAGCTGAGTCCCCCCTAGAGGCCGCTCAGCCCCGGAAGCAGAACCACCTGCTAAATGGTGGGGGGCCATTCTGGTGCTGAGGGCAGGTTGGGGTGGGAGATCTGTAAGAGATCTTGGGGTTCCTGGGGGGGCAGAGGACAGGATTAGGGGCAGGTTCCTCTGGCACCCCCACACCCATGGGCAGCTGAGCCGCCACTATGCTCAGGGTGAGAATGAGCCCAGGGTACAGGCCATGGCCTGAGGCCACCTAGGTTCCAGCCCCCGAGGGAACCTCCCTCCTGCCCCAGGGTCTGGCAGAGGTGGACTGGCCCTGCGACGTGGTGAGCAGAGTGAAAAGAGGCAGCTCCCCGCCGCAGTGACAGGCGTGTGATCTGTGAGCCTTGCAGCCCACAGACGATAGACAGATGGACAGACAGAGCTGGCATGGGGGAGGAGTGGTGTGAACACAACACAAGACGCCCTTCCGTTCATTTTACTCAGCCGGCGAGGAGCACCATGAAAGGGAGCGCGTCCTCACACCCCACTTGGGTGGCTTCCAGCGTTGTCAATTACACCAAAATTGAATGTCCTCCAGCTGCTCCGGCTGTCGGCTCCTGCTGCCGAGAAACAATAATTAGACATTCATGTGCAACGCGTGTGTGCATGCACACGTGTCCGGGATGAAGGGGGTGGGCAGGTGCAGACCTCTTGGCCAGGGGTCTGAGTCTGGGGACAGTCACACACACTCACAGTCACTCACACTCACAGTCACTCACGCAGTCACACACCTGCACCCTGTCACATTCGCACATACACACACCCTTCCCCAAGCAGAGACCTCAGCCTGTTCAGTGTCGGCCCCAGGCCCACCCAGACCTGACTCCCTTCAGCTCTGCGGCCTTCACCTGAAAATGGTCTTGCCCACAGCCCGGGGAGAGACCAGGGCACCATGACCTCTGGTGATGCCCCCCTCTCAACCAGAGGGTGCCTTGCCCTCCTGTGAGCCCCTCTCTAGCTTTACTCACCTTGGCCCTTTTGCAGCCTGAATGAGGAGATCTATTTATAGCAGCCGGCATATGGACCTGCTGCATTCTCACTCAGACATGCTGGAAGGCTTGGCACAGCCACACGCAGCTCCAGGCCCGCCCAGCCCTGCACCACACCAGGGGTCTCCAGGGCCCTGCATTTTGGGGGTTGAGGTGGGGGCTGCCATAGAGGGAGCTCCAGCATCACCTAGCCAGTCACTTCTCGCCCCAGGGCTGCCTGGGAGGGTCCCCCAAGTGCCCTCTTCTTCCATCTGCTCCTGAAAACAGACCCGTGGGTGGATGGAGGAGGATGTAGCTGGGAACCAAGCCCGTGCCCCCGACGGGAGGGCAGGCCTGCTGCTCTGGGCGCAGGTGAGGCGTGGACCCTGTCTGTGGGCAGCTCTAGGGCTTCAGGGCAGTCAACTAGAACGCCCCCGTCTCGGGAGGGCCCTCTGACGCCTGGAGAGGCCTGTGTTTTGACAACACGTCTCATGTCTTCTGGGGGTATCACACATTTGCTGAGTCAGGAGCTGTAATCCGTTCTTCCCACGAGTCATTTACTTAGTTCTCCCAGGGCAATTTTACAGACGGCCAGCGATAGAGTCAAGGTACAGGTCAGGGTCATGTGACCCCATAGTGAGACCTTGACCTTATCCTCTTCCAACAGAGTAGAGAATAAGTAGCAAGAGAATGAAGGCGTGCGAGAATGCAGGGACCAGAGACCAGAGACGAGGGCTGTGGCCAGAGGTTTTGGGGCTGGGGTGGAGGGTGAGAGACGGGCTGCTGCCTTGGGCTCCCTTCCAGGCTAGCTGAAAATGACACAGCCTTTCACTGGGGTGGGGCGGGGGCTGGGGGGGCTGCCTTCTTAGAATCAGACTTTCCAAAGACCAGTAAGTTGGGCTGAATCCTCCCTTTGCTCTTTTCCGTAGTGGGGGCAGGGAGGAAGCTGGCAGCGGTGGGCCCTTCTAGAATGACCCTGGGTGGCCCCCAACTGGCTCCCCAGCCTCTAACCAGGCCTCTTTCCTCCTTATTCAACTTCCGGCTCTGATTTCTGCCAGGGTCTCACCTGGGTGGGGCCCCCAGCGTGCCTCCTCACCCCCTTGGACTTGGGAGTGCTGTGGGTGGGGCTTGTCTCTACCCTGCTTGCAGGGGGAGGCGTGAAAGGGGCTGAGCACCCAGTGTCTGGCCGAGTCCCCTCGCCCATGACACTGACCTTCGGGAGGAAGTACCACCCCTCGCATGTTCCTTTTTGGGCCTCAGAACTAATGAGAGGCCAAACCCAGATCCCAGGTGCCTCCCCACAACTTCACTTCCTGCCTCCCCAGCCCCCATGTTGGGAGACAGCCTCACCCTTGGAGCACTAGGCAGGGATGAAAATAGAAAACCCCAGGACTCCCACCTCCGGTTGTCTTCGTGGCCCCTGCACCCCTGTCCCCATACCAGCCCCCTCCCACCCCCGCCCAAGGCATCTTAGTGACTAACAGGAGAGCAGCCTCTTCCAGAGCAATCCATTCTTGGCCTTTCGCTATAATTAATGTTTGCTGTGTTATTAGATTGATTTTTTATGGACTCTGAGTGCCAGGGAGGATTTATAGCGCTGGCCAAGTGAGCAGGGGGCAGTGCGGGGGTGGGGTTGCGGGGTGGGAGGGTGTGGCATACTCAAGCCCTCCTTAGTCTAGGTCTAGCTCATGTCCCCTTTGAGAAAGATGCCACCCCAATTCTAGGGTTCCGCCAGGTCTGATCCCATTTCCTGGACTTTGCTCAAAGCCTCCCCCACCCCTGAATCTTACAACATTCAGAGGCCCACACAGCCCTTGTTGAGCTGCCACACGGCACTTGTTTCCTCATGTAAGCCCCTCAGTGAGCCTGCAAGGTAAGATGTTGCTCCCATTTTTCAGAAGAGAGAAAACACAGGCTGAAAAAGACTTGATTTGCTGGCACTGGAAACCTAACTCAAGTCCAGGATCTGATCCCATCCCAGATGCCACCTCCTGTGAAGGAAGAGAGAGGTGGGGGACGTGCTAGTCGGGGCTTCCCACTGCTCAGTGTGTCCACAAACTCCATCATGTTCCTCTCTGACAGCCATTAGGGGGTGTTACCCACCCCATTTGTCAGGACAGTAAACCGAGTTCAGAAAAGTCAAAGCACCTGCCTGGGGCACAGCAGGGCCCAGGCCAGACACAGCTCAGAATCCGGCAGTTCCAGACCATTGCTTTGTGAGGCAGTAATGACCCGCCTTCCCTCACCCCAGAACCACAGACACCCCTTCTGTGCTTCTAGCTTTGCTGCAGCAGCTCCTCCCTTCTAGTTCTGCTCCTTGACACTCAACATCCTATCTATCATCTGTTGCTGGATAATCCATGACCCCAAACCTCAGGGGCTAAAAGTCCCCATGACTTGCTCCCGGTTCTGTGGGGTGGGCTTTGAGATGGGACTCAGCTAGTAGACATCTGTGCTGCTGGGGCCCCCAGCTATGGCTCCTTCACTCCCAAGCCAGACGGCTCTTTCTGAATGTGAGATTCCCCCTTGTGCTTGAGATTCTCCCTACACAGCTTATCACAGTGCATCTGCTGCGGAGGGCCTGCACCTCATAAGCCAGGAGGTCTCCATCAGAAGTGTTCCTTGCCTGAGTGGTAGCCTCTGTCAGGACAGATCACCCTGGTGGAAGTGAGAATGACCCCAAACTGGCAAAGCCAGCACAGGAAATGAAATCCCACATGGATTGCACCCATGAATACAGGATCAAAAGTCCTCAATAAGACACAGATCCAATTCTACAGAATATTAGAGATAATCTCCTACGATTATGTGGGATTTAGCCAAAGAATTCAAAGATGGCTTAATATTAGAAAAATCTATTAATATAATACATAGTATCAGCAGGTCAGCCACAATGCCACATTAATAAATGATGAACAGCATGTGATAAAAGCCAATGCCAGTTTCTGATTTTAAAGTAACTGCTAAAAATAGAACTGGAGAGACACTTTTCTATCACAAAATTTGTGTCTCCAACAGCCAGGGCCATTATAAATGGTGAGATTTTTAATGATTCTGATTCAAAAACTATTAAAAAAAAAACCCAACAGTGCCCTTTATCTTTGTCTAGAACCTCTGGACATAGCAATAAGACATGAAAGAGAATTAAATGGGATGACTACAGAAAAAAATTGTAATTATTTGCAGACAATATTATTTGAGACCTTAGAAGCCCAGGAGAACCAACTGAAAAAAATAATTTAATATGAGAACTGAGTGAA
The DNA here is from genome assembly GCA_004024925.1 of Scalopus aquaticus. NCBI lineage: Eukaryota > Metazoa > Chordata > Mammalia > Eulipotyphla > Talpidae > Scalopus > Scalopus aquaticus. The sequence continues at coordinate 56,358 of PVIJ01001879.1, forward strand.
GGTTGGAGGCTGGATATAAAACAAACCTCCACAAATCAATAATTTTCATCTGTACCAGCAACTACTAGTTGAAAAACATAATGAAATAAATGGTCCCCAATCACAATGACAACCTTCCCCCCTCACAGAATACCCAGGAATAAATTTACAAGAAAAATTTAGAATCATTATGAAGAACTCCATAAAGTTTTCCTGAGAGAGAGAAAACAAGAACAGTGATATGGGTTGTGAAAAAAATATTACAAAACTGAAAGTTCTGAAATTAATTTATAGGTTTAATGCAATTCCACTACACGCTGGTGGTGTGCTTTGAAGATCTATAGGAAATCGCTGTAAACTGGGAGACTATTCAAACAAAAAAGAATGAAAGAAATTTGGAAAAAGGAATGACAAAGGATGCTTCTCCTACTGGATGTGGAAGCGGATTAGAAAGTTATGAGGGCCTGAAGGGTGCTGCTTTTAGCCTCAGAAGTCATGGAAGGGACTCAATGGCCCCTACAGGGCCACAGGGCACGTTAGCCTCCAACCTGGGACACTGCTCATGGAAGGGGACCTAGTGGCCGTCCTACCTGGACAGCGGTGGGTATAGCCGTGCTGCACGGTGCAGCAGTGATTGCAGGTGACTGTGGATGGGGTATTCTCACCACTTCAGCCTGCATACATTTCCTGTTCCTTCCCCTGGAAGCAAATATAAGACCCAGCTCTGTTCACCAAGAGCTTTCATACTGGAATCTAACTGATGGAGAGAGACGGGGAGGCAAATCTCTGGGGTCACAGTGGGGCAAGCCTGGCAGGTTGGGGGTAACAGAGAGCCCACCCTGTCAGGAGTCTGAACCAGCTAGAACACTCACAGGGGAGTGGCTGGGGGGGTGGGAGCGCAGGGGTTAGTATTACAGGCAGAGGAAACAGCATCACAGAGAAAATGTAAGAAATTCAGGTTGATTGTTGCTTTCTAGGATAAAATGAGTGATGATGAGGGACAGGAAAGGACCATCATCAAGGCCTGGTTGGCCCTTTGAAGACATGTGGATGCTGGAGGGCACTGGGGAGGCATGTGAGGTTGCAGGGGGAGATGGGGGAGAGGCCTGACCAGGCCTGCCCTCTGGAAAGAACGCTCGAGGCGGGGTGCAAAATAGAGCGTCACAAATCAACTGGAGGGAATAGATTATTCAATAGACAGTGTCAGGACAATTTGTTACCTATTTCAGGGGAAAAATCAATTTTGATCCTTCTTTATACCAGTAAAATACTTTCCAGGCAGACTGAAAGTTAAATGTGAGAATCCAAACCGTAAAGACACTAGCAGGTAAGAGGTGAATGTCTGGTCTCAGGGTGGCTAAGGGTTCCCCAAGCTGCAAAGAAGCAGAAGCCATGTCAGGGGAAAAGAAATCTATTGATTTGATGACACACAAATTACAAATGAGATCTTTGGGCCCAGGCCTGGCTGGGGGGCTGGCTTCCCTTCCAGAAGCCTCTTTCCCGAGAGGCGAGCTTCCCTGAGAAGCCACGGTAGAACAGGCACAGAATGGCAGGGGTGTGTGGTGAGGTAAAGCGTTGCTGTGCTTTTGTTTCAGGTGTGTGTGGGGGATTCGTATATGAGGAGGCTGATGGAGGGGGAGTGTTATGGGGGGGACAGGGTCTCTTGAGGTCGGATGGAATCAATTCCTGTAGGATGTCGGAATAACAAACCCTCTGGAATGCCTGGGGATGCAAGGATACCAGGCAGGTGGGAGGCAGTCTGCTGGTAGTTTTGTCAAATGCCCGGTGTCATAGCAGAATCCTCTAGTAACACGAGAAAGAGCCCTACTTCCGACATGGAACTATCTGGCTGCCGAGGGACCCGTGCCGTTCCCCACCCCGTCTTTGAGTGCCCCTCCCCTGCCAGCAGTACTGTTTCTCCGCACAGTGGCCACGGCCCACACCCCAGTCAGGTTCCCTGCAGGCTCCGCAGGCTGCCCTGACTCCGTCCCAGCCCATTTGGCATTGCTGGCACTTCTTCAACTGGACTTTGCTTTGTATTTTATTTCTCTTATTAATTTAACATTTGAGGGCTAATTGCTAATTTATAACTGCCACTCGAAAACCATGCCCAAAATCTTTAGTACAATTAATAGCGGCCAGGAAATATGCTCTGATTAAATAATCCCAGCAACGATGATGTGAGGCAGGGCCTGCCTGGCAGAGACCTGACCGGTGGACCCTGAGTCTGTGTGATAAGGTCTGGGAGGTGGGGTGCAGAGGGAGGCAGCTGCACCCTGGAAGGACCTTCCAGCAACCTGACAAGGTCCTGCCCGCTCACCACGCTGGGGTTGGAGGTCAGAACAGACAGCTTCCCCAGGCTCCAGGGTCATCAAAAAGGGTTTCCTAGATCTGGGGTCTCCTGGAGATCAAGGTTCTGTTAGAAAGAGCAGAACCAGCGAATCTCCAGCTTCAGTCTCAAACCAGTCATCCCTCAAACAATTGGAGGGATTCAGGTCAGACTAAAGATAGAACTTCCTGGCTGCCAGGGTTATGGAGGTGGATGGGGACACTGCCAGGCATCCTTTGGGCTCCTAGACCCTCGCCTGGCTTCAGTGACATGCTTCATAACAGCAGAGGCTGAGCCAGTGTTTCTGGAGAGGGTCTCGTAGCATCCCTATCCCCAGAGGCCAGCCAACCACCCTTATCCCCACGTCCCTGCCAGCGCCTGAGCAGCAAACCATTGCAAAGTGATTTCTCCCTCCAACGATGCCATACATCATGTTTTTTAATTTAAAAAGATGCCCAGTGGAAGCATAACAGACCATTAAATGTTTGGGTCCCTAATTAACTCCAGAGCAGCCTGGAGCCTCAAGGCCAGGAGGGAGGAGGGCTGCAGCGTGCCGGCGTCATCCCAGGAGGCAGGACATCAGCCCTGCCCAGAGCCCTTCCAGCTGTGTTTGCAGGCACCTCCCCACCTCCTTTCCAGGGTCAGACCTTTGAGGGTGTTAGGAGTCTGCCCCAGAGAGCCTTGGGTTCCAGCTTCCTCAGGGTATTCAGGGCTGGGGCTGAAACTCACCTCTAATGGACAGGGTGGTGGGTGCGATGTTCTTGTGACTTGCTTTCTGTGCAAAGCCTTACCCTCTGACTGTTCCCTGTCCATCTGACTGGGTGACACTGTCTCCTGCTTTCTGGATGTTGGAGCCGAGGCTCTGTCTATGTAGCAGGCACTCGATATATGGGGTATCTTGGAGGCATGAGAGGTTACCTCTGCTCGCACCCTTCCCAGGAGCCCAGGCTTTACCCTTTCTAGCACCTGCTGAAGCCTGTATCAGGCCACGGTCAGGGCAGCAGTGAGTGGGGCTTGCCAGGCCTGACCCTGTGGCCAAGTCCCAAGGAGCCAGCTCTGCTGAGTCAGCACGGCTGGGCCACCTGCCCCAGGAGCCAGTCAACCTCCTTGGACAATCAAGAGGGGACAGGAAGGGGGAGGGCACGTTCTAGGCGGCACTGAGCCTGGGACAGCCCTTACTCGGCTCCCTGTGTGGGCACCAGGGCAGGTGGCTAGGCAGAAGTAAAACCCGCAAGTTGTGTTCAGCAGTTTGCCCAGTCCACCCATGGAGCTTTGAACTGTGCACCCTTCCTCCATCCACTTGAGGCCAAGGGGAAGCTGGGACAGAAACAGATGAGTGTTTACAGAGCACTCTGTACCAGGCTGCATGCTAGAAACCAAGTAATCTGGGTTGTGGTCCTTACCATTGCCCATGAGGGAGAAACCAGTTATCTCTGTTTGACAGAGGAAAAAAACAGAGAGGTCAAGTGATTTGCCCAAAATCACACAGCCAGAGCAGGGCAGAGCCATCATTCCCATTCTGGCCCAGCAACTGAAAGCCTGAGATGGCTCCGTGCCCCTTGACACTGGCAGAGGGGCAGGCCTGCCCCACCCCTGCTCTGGCTGGTCCTCATTGCGCTGGCCATCCTGACGTGCGTTTCTACAGCTCTGTGGGCTCTGCGGCAGAGCCATGCTGCAGGGGCAGGCAAACATTAGCAGTAAACATGATCTATCGGCAAAACATTGGAATGGTAAAAAGTTATCGATCTCTAACTTTCCACTCATCTCCCGTCTATCCCATACTCCTGGCCCTTGGCCCAAGTTTCCCTCTGGAGGTGGAACTTCCACTCCATCAGCAAAATCCTCAGACGGGCCCTGGCCTGGCCCCAGACTTGCCCTTCCTCTTTGGGCTAAGCGATCTAGGAGAGGAACAGTATTTTTAGATAGATGCCCTCCCGTTCCAGCATGGCCGCAGCAATTATGCAAATCCAGTCATTAGAAGTTTAAAAGCCTGGAACCACCATATTTCTTGATTTCATTTGTGGTGACACAGGCTGCAGAGTGATGTGACAGAATGAAGTGGGTGCCAGCCCCATACACACTGTCCCTCACCCTTCCCTGGGCAACAGACACTGCAGGGAGGGGCGAGGGTGCCAACGTGTGGCTCACTGAGGGCTCTGGCCTGGGAGACGCCAGCGCCCAGCCGCTCAGCATCAAGAGAGCCCTGCGAGGCTCCTCACTCAGCCCTTTGATGTTACAGGCGGGGAGGCTGAGGCCTGGAGGCAAGAAGTGGGGAGACCCAGGGCTTGACTGCGTCTCCTCTGGCTCAGGCTCCGATCGCTCACCCTCCCAACCATCGCCTATTCTCCACACAGCCCCAGAATGAGGTGGGAGGAGAGGAGCTCTCCCAGGCAAGCAGTCCCACAGGGCAGTGTCACCAGTGCTCCTTCAGCCTTGGGAACAGGGAGGGCTAGGAGGGGAAGTGACCCGATCAAAGACCAGACTCCTAGCGCAGCTCAGCCCTCCCTCTTTCCCTACTGGTCTCCCCACTTCCTAGAGCACCACAGGGGCCTCACTGTTCCTAAAGACCCAGCACCTGGCATATCCACCTGCTGTGGAAGGAACAAGCGCATGGATTAGGGCCGTGAACACAAAGGGCTCTCCTGCCGCCCTGCCTTAAAAAGCAAGGTAGGTGGTAGACCAGATGGCCCTTTGACTCTATCTTATGAGGAAATTCCACCTTGTGTCTAAGTATTTTCTGCATCCTGTGGGGTTCTGTCCCCCTTTCAGGTGCTAAAGACTCCCCCTCCATCTACCCAGGGGGACTGCTTCTTTAGGAAAGTTAAATTTGTTCTATACCCAGGGTGCTTGGAAATGTTCCTTCCCTCCTCCCCACGAGCCGAGTTCAAGTGGTCAGCTGCTTCCTTCTGGGGCGCTGCTGCTCTGCTGCTCCATCTCCACGGGAGAGGGTCTACCCGGGGCCTCCACCCTAGCCTGCTGGGGTGCTGCTGGTGGGGGCTGACTCACCCCCACCCCAGGAGTCAGCACCTGGGAACCTGAGTGCTTCTCTCCAGCGCCAGTGACATTCCTGCTTTAGTTTCCACCCTCCCGACAGGGAGTCTGGCCTCAAACTGCCCCATTCTCTGCTGTGGGGGTCCCACGTCGGCCCCCAGATCCACATACCAGTGACCTGGGTATGCTGCTACTCCTCCAGTCACCCCTACACCTGATCCTTGAGAGGCGGCATTGTCTTGAAATGGGGGTCCCTGAGAGAGTCCACCCTTCCCTGCAGGCCAGGCCAGACCCCCCAGGCAGCCGGGGTCTCCATGTGCCTCCTCTCGGCCGCGCGCCTAAGAGCAGCTCACGCTGGGTGCAGGTCAGACCCTCAGCAGGCAGCTGTTGTCTGAGCAGGCTGGGTGGGCCTGTCCCCTTGACCAGTCGTGGGACTGGGCACGTTCTCCCTCATCCGTCCTGCACCATGCGGGGCACGATGACTGTTCCTGTCCTTCTCTCACTGTAGGCCGGGGTGAGGCTAAATGATGTGGTGGTCCTGAAAGTGACTTGTTTATCATGTGGAAACACAGTCCACGTTCAGGGTCCCCCAGGTCCCCAGTGGCTTCAGGCTAGCCCTCTTCGCCCATGGCACTGCCAGGCCCACTCTTGCAGAGACGCTGGCGCAAGCACACACCTCGCATAGCAGTGAGCGCAGACATGTGCACCCGGGCACATACCAACACCAGGCTGGCCAGGGCACAACTTCCCAACCACTTATGGCCCGCCTAGATCAAGGGGCTGCTGGTCTATGTTGGGGTGCCCTTTTCCCAGCTGCACCGAGGGGTCCCTGGCCTCCCATGGCTCACACCGATGCAGGGCAAGGGTGGGGCAGGCAAGGATTGGGCGCTGAGTCCAACCTCCAGGAAGGAGATGAGGAGACCCAGACTATGAAGCTAGTTTCTGTCAAGCCAGGAACCGAACCCAGGACTCTGCTGTGGCCAGCGGGCCCCGTCTCAGTTTCTTCCTCTAACTCAGGCTGTTCTGTCATCCAGTACCAGTGGGGACACCAGGGTCTCGTGGCCTTCCTGACTAGGCTGTGTGCCGCCGCCCAGCTGCCCAGCACTGCGTGCTCTGCGGCGTCTGTCTGTCTGGGGGAGGAGGTGTGCGGGAGGAAAAGCACCAGGCTTTTAAGGTGTGTTTTGCTAGTGAGGACACAGTCACACACTTCCAATCCAGTCAATGTGTCAGGGTTTATAGATGGAGGAGGCTTGGGGGAGATGTGCTAGTGCTGCATGGGCATTTGTATCCCCCCGAGGGTGGTGACCCCCATTTTACAGATGAGAAAACAGCTGAAACCCAGCGTGGGCTGAATCGGAACCCAACTCCTACCCCCCCGCCCCCCCCAACTGCTCGTGTGCAGGCTGCTTGGGTGGGAGCTCCCTGCAGGGAATGGACACGGGGCTCCTGCTCTGTGTGTTACATCCCAGTGGGTGGTGCATGTGAAAAAGCAAAGAAACGAGAAAAACATCTGGAAGGTAAATGTAAGCAAGGCAGAGGTTGACAATGGGATGATGGCCCGAGACTGCTGATCCATATTGGGGGAGCAGGGAAGACACTTGGGGGTGAAGTTCTTGGCTCTAGGATTTGAATAAGGTTGAAGAGCTGGCCTGCTCTGATGCAGACATCAGCGGGAGAGTGAACAGCAAAGTGAGGGGGGAAGGAGTGTGGGCCGGGAGTGTACCCCATCTGGCAGGGCATCAGGATGCCACAGAACGTCTCCAGGGCGCCTGGCTGTGGCGGGGAGATTGGTTTGGGGGATACGGGTGGGAGCCTCTGGCGATGGCGCTGACTTGCATGAGGGTGATGGGAAGTAATGGCCCGCTCAGGGGAGCTGATGCTGGTGCCGCGGGACTGCTGGGGACCGAGGACCCGGTGATCTCTGGCTTGAGAATGTGGCGGGAACGAGACTTGAAGAGCTCCACTGGGCATTTCGCACTCTGAGAAGGCAGCCTTATCCTTGAGGCTGCGGTCCGGGGTCTGCAGGAGGAGCTGTGCGGGGAGGGCCAAGCCAGAGCCACACGGACATTTAGCGGTCAGGGGGAGGTAGTGGGTGCAGCTGAATGATCGGGCTGTGGCCTGAGGAGGCAGAAGGTGGTGACTTGGGACCCAAAGCACAAAGTGCTTCTGGAAGAGGAGGCTGTTACCTGGGCCAAACGTGGCTGCGAGGCCAAGAAAGATAAAAATAGGAGCGCGCCCTTTGGAGCTGGCAAACAGGAGGTTGCTGGTGACCTTGCTGGAAGCCAGCCCAGAGGGCGTGGGGGCGGACACCATACCTGAGGGCTGAGGAAAAGCGATAAAGGAGGCAGCAGCTCCTCCAAGAAAATGGGCCCTGAAGGGTGGGGCAGGGACTGGAAGGGATTCAGGATTAGCCAGAGCCGGAGTGGGGGGTGTTTCTGAAAGGTTCTAGAACTACGCTCTCCCATCCGAGAACCACCAGCCACACTGCTCAGTAGCCTTGTGACTGCTGGCTGCTCTACTGTGGCAGAAAGTCCCTTGGTGCCATCTTCTGGGAGGGGGCCAGGCCTAAGACATAGTAGCAGGGGCACAGCGGAGGGCTGCGGAGGAACAGGGCACATTTGTAGGTGGCACAGCCTCTGCAGCATAAGGGGAAGTAGCACCCCATGCCTGCTCCACCTGAGACAGAGACTGGGCAGGATGGCTGGTGGCTGGTCAGTGTGAGCAGGTCCGTGCCTTCCTCGGTGCTGTGCAGGGGGAGGGAGGGGGGAGGGAGGGAGAGGGAGAGGGAGAGGGAGATGGGGGGAGAGAGAGATGGGGGGAGAGAGAGAGAAAGAGTGAGTGTGTGTGTGTGTGTGTGTGTGTGTGTGTGTGTGACGAGCACTGGAGTAAATGAGGGGTGTGCAGGGTGGGGATTAGAGCACGGGAGTGAGGTGAATGAATACACGAGCCCCCGGGCAGTCCACGATCCCTCAGAACCGCTCTAGTGACCCTGCCAGCTCCCTGGGCAGCTGAGGTCCTGCCGGTGTCAGACTTCATGGGGCTCCTGGAACTGAGAGGCCACATCCTGTCCCCTCACCCTGGAGTTAACTCAGACGCAGCCCACAGTGGCACCAAGGTGAGGGGCACTGGGGCTTCCAGGGTGACAAGGCACCTTCTGAACCAGCCACACAGCACCCACCCTGACAGGAAGATGGGCTCATTCCCTGGGTCACCATTGACAAGTTCTTCTCTCCAGCCTCAGTTTCTCATCTGTAAAGTGAGACGGTACAGAGGTTTGAGCACCCTCCAAGGTTGAGATTGTGGAGGCTGTAGAGGGGGCAGAGGCAGCTCTTCCTGGGGGTGGGGGGAAACCCGAGGGGCACTCCCAGCAGATCCCTCCACTGGAAGGATTCCTCTCCTCTGCTCGACCCAGAGTGGGGACAAGTCTAGTCCTCAGGGCCACGCCATAGCCCTGCCTCTCATCGCACAGCTGGCTCAGCCTGACAGGAGGTTCCGGAGCATGTGTGTGGGGCCCAGGGGAGGTAAGCGTGGGCGCGAGAACCACCCACCCCTCACGGGGTGCCATGCTGGAGCTCACATTCCTAGACTGTCTCACTGGGGGAGGGTGGTGCCCACAGTGGCAAGAGAAAGGGCGGAGCAGGAGCCCAGGCTCCCCAGCGCCAGCACACCCTCAGGGAGTGTCCACACATGCGCGGGGCAAACGGAGGTCTCTAGATGTGTTGAGGATATATTCAGCCTTCATAAACGCGGCCTGTGCCCTGGCGCGGACCGGCCTGTGTGTGTGCACGGCATTAAGTCCAGCACATGCGCACGTGAACCCCGTGCGGGCGAGCACACAAGCACAGGCCACATGTGTCTGCGGCTCTCCAGCCCAGGCGCCAGTGAGCTCAGCAGACAGCATAGTGCCCAGGAGCCCTGGGAGCCCCTGTCCCTCCTGCCAGCTCCTGCCCATCACAAGGGCTCTCTAGGCCCTGTAATCCTCCTTAACTGGACTTTGGGTTATTTTGAGCAAGAGATTAAAGGTGATTACAATCAGCAGGGCCGAGGTGCCACACTTGCTGCACAGGCCTGCTTCACGCTCCCCTTCCGGAGGCCCCAGTCGCCCTCCCCTCTACCCCCAACACTGGCCTCTGTTAGGGGCCCTGCCCATCAGAGGAAAGGCTGCCCTCCCGCCCCCGGTACTGGCGATGAAGACAGAGATAGAGATAAACTTCAACTAGTGCCACAACTGTAGATTTTACCTCACGAGTCAGACCCACACATCCCCTGCCCCACCCTACAGCCACTTCTGACTGGGCCCAGAGAGGCCCAGTGCTTTGCAGGCATCACACAGCAGCTCTGAGCCAGGCCTGGGGTGGTGGCCTCTGGCCTGGCCCCCCAGGCCCTCTCCCCACTCCATCTGATTTCTCCCATCTTGTTAAATTAGAAATAGGCTCTTCCCCAGGAACTAGATCAAAAGCCATTCTTTATGAAGTTTCCAAAGGGGAAAAAATCCATTTCACATCATTATATATTTTTCTCCTAATTTAAGCCGCTTCAGTGCAGACGAGTTGCAAATGTCAATATCAGTGAAATACACTCTCTGGCCACCCGCCAGGCCACAGAGCTGTACAGAGGCCGCTGTAAATCCAAATATTAACAAGCAAACACACACCCATTCCTCTGTCCTACACGAGAAATATGAGGGACCCAGGGCTGAGCCCAGAAGACCTGCAGTCCTACTGGGCGGGGCAGGATGGGGTGGGGCCCGAAGAGCAGTAGAACCCAGTGGTGTGTCCAGGCACATCTGCCCAGATGCACCCCAATTTTTGTCTATAGTCCCACCCCACCCTCCCAGGTCAACAGTCAGAACCTTGGTATAAGTGCCAGCACCAGGGGACAAGGGGGCACCTCCCAGTGCCAGGGAAGTGCATGGTCTGGCAAGGATGAGCCAAGCAAGGTGCTCTGGTGTCTTTACATCACAGGGAGAAAGTGGAGTGAGGGATGGGGCAGGCGGAGGCGGGAGGGCTCAAGTCCTCCCAGGGGCTTGTTCCAGAGCTAGGTAGAAAGTCACCTAGTGGGCTCATTGGGGAAACTGAGGACCAGAGGGAGCTTGATGTGCCCAGGCCATGTAGTAGGAGAGCTTGGGTCCAGAACCCAGCTGTCGGTGCCGCATGCTGCCTCCCTTGAGAGGAGCTGAGGGTCCTCGTCCAGGGGCTCAGAGTGCCCCCTCTAGGCGGCTGCACGTGCTGTGATGACCCTGCTGGGACAGGAGACGCAGGAGCATCTCTAGCCAGAGCCAGCTGCTCAGCACAGCCCCATGCAACACCGGTCTGGTCTCTGGGCCTCAGTTTCCTCATCTGACTAATGGGTCATGAGGTGGCACCTGCTGGCCAGGTACACAGTTTTTGGCTCTCTACAGGCCACCACACCTCTATGCTAGGCTGAGCAGCTGGTGTTATTCCCACCCTGCAGAGAGGATACAGGCAGCCAGGAGCTCAGTGAGGGCCAGGGTGGCCCTCCAGATACGAGCATAAAATACCCGTTAGGCTGGGCAGAGCCAGTCCATAGCCAGCACGCCTGTGCCCTTCCTTCTCCCAGGGCCTTGTGTGCACCCCCACTTTCTACTGGCAGCTTGGCCGAGCTGGACCTGGCTGTACTTGACCCCGCGACCTGGGAGCAGGCCATCTCCTAACCTGCTCTCTTTTTTGTCTTGCAGCAGGACCGGCTGAGCCGGAAGCACTGGGCCGAGTGTTCAGGACACCCAGGTCAATGGGGAAGGAGGCCTCCGTGGCAGGACGTGGGCGGAAGACGCGAGGCGGCCGGCAGTGAGGGGAGCGCTGGCACTGTGCACCATGCGGTTTGGGACAGGACACCCCTGAGCGAGCAGGCCCCTCCTCTCCTGCCCCTCCGTCCCTCGGGGGTCTCCGCCCACCCCTCACCTCGGTTCCCGTGGGCAGGCTGCCTGGGGCCTCCCGCCAGGACTGCCCCGATGGCCAGGTGCCGGTGGGGTGCGCTGTGGGTGTGCGTGGCGGCCACCCTGCTGCACGCGTGCGGGCTGGCCCGCGGCGACTGCTGGCTGATCGAGGGCGACAAGGGCTTCGTGTGGCTGGCCATCTGCAGCCAGAACCAGCCGCCGTATGAGGCCATCCCACAGCAGATCAACAACACCATCGTGGACCTGCGGCTCAACGAGAACCGCATCCGCAGCGTGCAGTACGCCTCTCTGAGCCGCTTCGGGAACCTCACGTACCTCAACCTCACCAAGAACGAGATTGGCTACATCGAGGACGGCGCCTTCTCAGGTCAGTTCAACCTGCAGGTGCTGCAGCTGGGCTACAACCGGCTGCGGAACCTGACGGAGGGCGTGCTGCGCGGCCTGAGCAAGCTGGAGTACCTGTACCTGCAGGCCAACCTCATCGAGGTGGTCACGCCCAGCGCCTTCTGGGAGTGCCCCAACATCCTCAACATCGACCTGTCCATGAACCGCATCCAGCGGCTGCACAGCTCCACCTTCGCCGGCCTGTCCAAGCTGTCCGTGTGTGAGCTCTACAGCAACCCCTTCTACTGCTCCTGCGAGCTGCTGGGCTTCCTGCGTTGGCTGGCGGCCTTCACCAACGCCACGCAGACCTACGACCGCATGCAGTGTGAGTCGCCGCCGCTCTACTCCGGCTACTTCCTCTTGGGCCAGGGCCGCCACGGCCACCGCAGCATCCTCAGCAAGCTGCAGTCTGTCTGCACAGACGGCTCCTACGTGGCTGAACCCCACCTGGTGCCGGGGCGTTCACCCCCCTGGCGCTCGCCACCGCCCCCGGTGCCCCCAGAGCCCAGCGAGGCACCCTGCGCTGACGAGGAGTGCTTCTCCGGCGATGGCACCACGCCACTGGTGGCCTTGCCCACACAGACCACCCAGGCTGAGGCCCGTCCTCTCATTAAGGTCAAGCAGCTGACACAGAACTCGGCCACCATCACGGTCCAGCTGCCCAGCCCGTTCAACCGCATGTACACGCTGGAGCATTTCAACAACAGCAAGTCGTCCACTGTGTCCAGGCTGACCAAGGCCCAAGAGGAGATCCGCCTGACCAACCTCCACACGCTCACTAACTACACCTACTGTGTGGTGTCCACCAGCTCCGGGCTGCACCACAACCACACGTGCCTCACCATCTACTTGCCCAAGCCGCCCAGCCCGCCCGGCCCCGTGCCCAGCCCCTCCACGGCCACCCACTACATCATGACCATCCTGGGCTGTCTCTTCGGCATGGTGCTGGTGCTGGGCGCTGTCTACTACTGTCTGCGCAAGCGCAGGCGCCAGGAGGAGAAGCACAAGAAGGCGGTCTCGGCGGCGGCAGCCGGCAGCCTCAAGAAGACCATCATTGAGCTCAAATATGGGCCTGAGATGGAGGCGCCCGGCCTGGCCCCCCTGTCCCAGGGCCCGCTGCTGGGCCCTGAGGCCGTGACCCGCATCCCCTACCTGCCGGCGGCCACTGGCGAGGTCGAGCAGTACAAGCTGGCGGAGAGCGGGGAGACGCCCAAGGTCAGCAAGGGCAACTACATGGAGGTGCGCACTGGGGAGCAGACGGAGCGCAGGGACTGCGAGCTGAGCCGGCCGGGCCCCGACAGCCAGAGCTCAGTGGCCGAGATCTCCACCATCGCCAAGGAAGTGGACAAGGTCAACCAGATCATCAACAACTGCATCGACGCGCTCAAGTCCGAGTCCACCGCCTTCCAGGGCGGCAAGTCCGGGGCTGTGTCCACGGCTGAGCCGCAGCTTGTGCTGCTGTCCGAGCCCCTGGCCGGCAAGCACGGCTTCCTGTCCCCCGTGTACAAGGACGCCTTCGGCCACGGCCTGCAGCGGCACCACAGCGTGGAGGCGGCCGGGCCCGCCCGCACCAGCACCTCGTCGGGCAGCTCTGTGCGTAGCCCGCGGGCTTTCCGCACCGAGGCCGCCGGCTTGCATAAGGTTGCGGCCACCGAGGCCAAGTACATCGAGAAGAGCTCACCTGCGGCCGACGCCATCCTCACTGTGACACCTGCGGCCGCCGTGCTGCGGGCCGAGGCCGAGAAGGGCCGCCAGTACGGCGAGCACCGGCACTCGTACCCCGGCTCCCACCCCGCCGAGCCGCCCGCGCCGCCCTTGCCCCCGCCCCACGACAGCCTGGGTGGCCGCAAGGCCTCCATCCTGGAGCCTCTGACCCGGCCCCGGCCCCGAGACCTGGCCTACTCGCAGCTGTCCCCGCAGTACCACAACCTGAGCTACTCCTCCAGCCCCGAGTACGCCTGCCGGGCCTCCCAGAGCATCTGGGAGCGCTTCAGACTGAGCCGCCGGCGCCACAAGGACGACGACGAGTTCATGGCGGCCGGCCACGCCCTGCGCAAAAAGGTTCAGTTCGCCAAAGATGAGGATCTGCACGACATCCTGGACTACTGGAAGGGTGTGTCGGCCCAGCACAAGTCCTGAGCCCCCGGCCAGGCGCCCGGTGCCCACACCGCCTCCTGCACTCGCCCCGAAACTCGTGATGCCCACTGGACCAAAAAGGACACAAATCCACTGCAGCTATTTGTAACCCAGAGACTCTTACCGTGAAATGAAACCACACACACACCACACACTACACGCACACGCACCCAGGCGCATCACTTGCTCAAGCCTGGGACCCTCCAGAGAAAGCAGGGTGGGGGTGCTGACAGTAACAAGAGAATGAACCCTGAGATGTGCGTGCCCTGCCACGAGAGTCTCACCAGTGTTAGCAGCCTGTCCATACACACCGTGTCCACACACACACACACACACACACGCACGCACACACACGAGGGACTTCGGAAAACTGTGTCTTAGGGACGGGGGGGTGGGGGTGGGGTTTTTTTTTTCATTATCTTTCCACTTGATTCTTCTCTGCCTTCTTTGTTTTCCTATTTTCTTCCTTTTTAAAAAAAATAATTAAAGTTCTCTTAAAATGACAAAACACCAGACCTGGGGCACGGCCACCTCGCTCTCACGGGATCTCCCCGTCTGTGGTTTTCTGTGGACTCCGCTCAGCGCGTCTCGTTGCCCCGGGAGTGGCCGGTGGGCAGAGCGAAGGCCGGCGGCTGCGTGGCCTCCGAGACCGCGGGGGGGGCTGGGCCTGTGGATGGGCGGGGGTCCGGCTGGGAGCGGGTGCTCCCCCAGCCCCATACTGTAGTCGTTCTATTGTACAGAAAAGATATTTCTATATTTGCAATGTTTGCTGTAAAATGAGAAAGAAAAAAAGACGATGTCTACTAAAAAAAATAATTCTGCAAAGGAAAAAACCCAAATACCTGTTTGTACTGGGCTTTTACTGTGTGATTTAGGGAGAGGTTTGGGGTTTTTTAAATGTTGGTTTAGGGGTGGGACTGGGGTTCCAGGTGGGGCAGGTAACCGTGGGGTGGGAGGCATGAGAGCTGTGAAACGGGCTGCCAAGGCAGCGTGGGTGAGGGAGGCAGGCCTGGTGTGAGTGGGTGTGCGGGGGTTCCTGTGGCCAAGTGTGTCCGATGCGTGTGTGACTAGTTGTCTGTACACAGATGCTGAGTGGGTGTAAGTGGGCAGCTGGAGGTGAGGGGCGAGTTTTGGATGGTGGGGGTTTGAGTGTGAATGGGGTGAACTCACGAGGGGTGGAGGCTGTGGCCTGCAAAGGGAACGTGCCCTCCGACCCCGATACTGCAGGCTCCCAGGGAAACAGCCTGAGCCGCTCTTTCCGAGCTGCCTCTTCCACAGGCAGCTTGCCCATTCCCCTCCCCACCCGGGTGTGGCCCCAAATTTGGAGTTGTTTGAGTGCATGACGAACAGCACCAGATGGTTCGGAATCTACAGAGAAGATGGCTCTGATGCCCCGCCCAGAGAAAGCCCCTCTCTGGGGCTGGCTCCAGGGCTTGTTGCTGCCAAGACACAAGTGCCCCGTCCGGCCCTATGGGGCCAGGGCAAGGCTTTGAGGGAGAGGGGCCACCTCTAGGGCCCTTGTGCCCATCTGCCAGCAGAGTGAGGGCCCTGTGCCCACTCCAGCCCACTGTCCTGCAGAGGAGGGCCATCCTGGGGGTGTCCCTCTTTGCTGTCTCCTGGGAAGAGGAAGCCAGGAACCTGTAGAGAGAGGGCTCCCTCCCACAACAGCCCTAGGCCCTCCTGCCAATGCTCGCCTTCCTACCATGCTACCTACTAAGTTGGGCAGCCCCCCTCCCTCCTGAGGGCCCCCACCCCCTCCATATACCCATTCCCAGTCTAAGGGTCTAACAGGGACCCAGTAAGGTAGGAGTGAGGCTCAACCTGGGCCCTGGAGGCAGTGGGGTGTCTGGGAGGTGCTAGAAAAGAGAGTGGTAGAAGCAAGTCCTCGGGACCTGGGGGGTCACCACAAAGGGACGTGAGATGGATGGCAGCCAAATCAGCAGGGGCCAAGGAAGACGGGAGGAACAGGTAGGGGCTTGGAGCAGCCCAGGATCAGTAGCCTCTGCCTGCACACCCCCAGTGACGGGACGCTCACCTCTCTCCTCAGCACCTGTCTCCAGCTTTAGGCACTTTCTGAGACTTGGTTTTTCACAGGGCCCAGCCTGAACCCTGGTCCCCCAGCGGCCATACAGGGTCAGTGTGCCCTCCTCCAGCCTGGCTTCCCAATCCTGGCCTCTCACTCCGGTGACCCCATTAAGGTCCCACTTCTGAGGCCTCTGTATGGGCACATGACCTGTTGGCTACAGCTGCCCCCCACCCCAACTGAGCCCCTCCAAAGTGGGTCACTTCCGAAGATACCACACACTCCCCTTGTTTGATCCGACAGATTCCAGGCCCCCAGCTCTGTGCAGCTCCTTGCCTTCTGCCAGGGGGTTCCTGGAGGACAGTGCAGGGGACCCCCAGAGACAGAGTGGGCTGAAGACACCAAGGCCAGGCCCAGGGCAGTGTGTGCAGCGAGGGGAGCAGGGCCAGCACTCGTGGCTGCAGCCCAGAGAGGGCTGCCTCACCTGAGGTCACGGCACCCGAGGTTGTCCTGGCAGGGCACAGAAGCCACGGGGGGCTCCTCAGCCTGCTGCTCCCTGTCACCAAGGAGATAAAAATTGGCTACAGGGAATCAAAGGGCCAGGTGTGGAGGGACACATCACTGCAGAGCTCGCTGCCACCAACAGGGGCCTCAGGGGAGACACACAGACCTGCAAGGCTCACAGGAGGAGCACCAGTCGCAGACACGCATCCAGGAGCTGGGCCTCCCGGACACCCAGGCTCGGACAGAGGCAGCGCTAACGGTGTGAAACCAGGGCCAGGCCTGGGGACTCAGACCCACACGTGCCCTGGCCTGAGGGAGTCGCAGGGGAGTTTGACAGGAGTCTAAACTCGCGGGAGACGACATGCACACTGACTAAGCGCCTCTGTGTGCCGGATCCCCAGAGAGGGACCCAGCCCTGCCTCCAGCCTCAGAGCCCCCAGGCCAGCAGGGTTCTCACAGAGGCAGGTGCCCTAGCTCAGGGTGGCACAGAGCCCAGGAAGCCCAGGGAAGCATGGAAACTCCTGTCTGGAAAGAGCCTGGAAGGTTTCCCGAAAGAGGCAGTGTTTGGTCTTGATATGGGAGACCCCAGGGAGGAGGAAGGGGTGGGGGCTGCAAAGTTGAGAGAGTGAGTATAGGTGGAAGGAGAGGAAGGGGGAGCCCTGCCCCGTGGCTGCGATGGTGTCCAGCTTCCCAGGGCCGGCCCAGAAGGCAGTGCCCTGGCCGATGAGATGGTGGGAATGGAAGCCAAATGCCTGGGCTCAAAGCCAGGCTCTGGCGCTCAGGGCTGTGAGACCGGCAAGTCACTTGCTGCGTCCCACTGGGGATGCAGGCACCTGGCCCTCCATAGCCCCAGGCACAGGGTCGGGCTGCACATGGCCGTGGAGGCTGATGCGCCACTGTGGGTGCCAGCTACCCGTCGGAACGATAATGCTGCAGATCGAACAGCCACACAGGGCTGGCGGGGACCGGAGAGCTGGGGGGACTGAGCTTTGCGCCACAGGCCTCGTGGCTTCCAGCAAGCCAGCCCAGGCACGCCTTCGTGGGGAGGCCTAGAGAGCAGGCCCTGGAGGCCTCTCTGAAAAGGTTTCACTAGCCAGGGTGCACCATGGGACTGAGCCCAAGTCGAGGGAGGGGACAGGTCACCCCATCAACACTGGATGGAGCAAAGGGCACAGACACAGGGTGGCGTGGGAGCAGGACCACCCAAGGAGAGGCCAAACGCACACCTGAGCCCATGAGCCTTCTTCACCAGGCTGACCAGAGAGTCCAAAGAGCAGAAAGTCTAAGACACATGGTCACTCCTTCCTTCATCCATCCAATATGAAATCACAGAGCACTGTCGCGCAGCAGACACACTAGAGACATCAGCAGACTGCCCCTCCCTGGAGAGCGTGCCAGTGAGCCCCAATAGGAGAGCGGTGAAAACTGCCGAAGGAATAATTCAAGGGATTTTGCCTACAAGGGACCATTTTCAGAGAGAGAGTGTGAGGCACCCAGGTGGATGGCAGCAGCCAAGCCAGCGCACACCTTGGCCCATCAGGGAGGAGGAGCCTGGCGGGAGCAGGAGAGGGACTGTGCAGAGAGCCCACCAGGCACTGGGGTGTGGCCCTCCCCCTTCCCATCTCCTGCAGGCCTCTCCCTTGCCGAGTGACCAGAAAACCAGGGGGCAGAGGCCCATGAGCTCAGACTGTCAGGAGAGTGGGGTGAGAGGGTGTGGAACTGCTGTGGGGGGCAAGTGGGAGAGACCCAGCCTGGGGCATTTGAAGAGCAGCCTCTGACCTGATAATGCAGCATGCATGGGCTGGCATGGGGTGGGGGTGGGGGGCATGAAGGGGGCTGTCTCTTTCTTATGGAGTAAGACTTCTTGGGCAGTGATCGCTCAAGATCTTGGGAGACAAACAAGAACTGGCATGGTAGAAGTGGGAGAAGGCAAGGGGTTTCTACCTCTGGAGGGAACCTAGGTCACCCCACCCACCCCTAGCCAGAGGGGCAGGAGTGCAGCTGGCAGACAGAAGCTGGGTCAGTGGCGGGGCTGGGCTGCGGGGCCTGCCTTGTGAGCAAAAGAGTTAAACTGTGGGCAGTTTAACCACTAATGGCATTTTATAAAATAATGACTTGTGATTTTTCTCATCTCAACAGTAATCCTTTCATTACATAAACCTTAGAAACAGTTAAACATACAGAAGAAAACAGAAGTCACTCAATCTTACCACCCCATGATAACCACGGTTAACATTTTTGGTATCTGTCTTTCTAGCCTTTTCTTGCTATAAATGTATCAGGCTTGGAATTTATCCTTTACAACCAGATGTGCAAAGAAGCATCTCTTTACTTTCTGTAAAGTACATCTTACTATGAGCCTCTATTTCCTTCGATAGGGTATTGGATGTTGTGCAGAGATGGAAGTCATGATAATGTGTTTGAGGATTCAGGAAAGAAGACTATAACAATGCATTAGAGGGAGAGGGAAGGAGGGAGAGGGGAGAGAGTGGAGGGAGAGAGGAAAGATAGAGGAGAGAGGGAGAGGAGAGGGAGAGAAGAAGGAGATGAGCGCATAGGAGAGAGTACAAAGGAATATGTTTAAGAAAAGATGAGGTGTATTGCTTCGATGGACCAGACTGGCCTGGCTAGGACCATGGACAGTTCACCCATCATCCTGGATGATAACAATATTTGGGAACTGAGTTGGGTGCTGGGGTGAGTACAATCGTCTCACTCCACTGAGTTACTTTTTGTTCTATTTTCTGGGAGGGTTTCAAAAAATTTTTTTTTAATTTGAAGTAATTATAGAGTCACAGGAAGTCACAAAAATAGTATGTGGAGTCTCCCATCTTCCTCCATGGTAACATCTTATATAACTGTAGTACAACATCAAAGTCAGGAGGTTGTTTTGTCCATTGGCACAATTATGTCAACTAGGAAACAGGGCATATTTAGTTTTCTTCAGCTTATACTTGCGTGTGTGTGCACGAGTGTGAGTGTGTGAGGGTTTGCATATTTATCCTATATGTAGATTTGTGTAATCACCACAATCAAGATACAGAAGCGCTACACCACCTCAAAGATCTCCCCCATGCTACCCCTTTATAGCCAGATCCTGGCCCCTGCTCCATCCCTGCCCCCTGCTCCTTCCCTGTCCCCTGGCAACACTAATCTGTTCTCTATCTCTATCATTTTAAGAATGTTATAAATGGAATCACACGCTATGTAACCTTTTGATATTGACTTTTTTCACTAAGCATAACTCCCTTGAAACCCATCCAAGTTGTTACATGTACTGATGGTTTGTTCCTTCTTATTGCTGAATGATGTTCCTTTGTGTTGATGGTATAACAGTTTGTCTGACCATTCCCTGTTGAAGGGCATTTGGGCTGTTTCCAGTTGGGGGACATTACAAATAAAGCTGCTATGAAAAATCCACATACAGGTTTTTGTGTGAATTTAAGTTTTCACTGATCTGGAATAAATGCTCAGGTAAAGGCATAGTTCAAATTGTAAGGAAACTTACAACTGTTTTCCAAAGCAACTGAATCATTTTACATTCCCACCAGCAATGGATATGAGCTTAAATTTCTCTGCACCCTCACCAACATTTGGCATTATCACCACTATTTTCTTTGGTTGTTCTAACAGTATGTAGTGATACCTCATTGTGGTTTTAATTTATATTTCCCTAGTATCTAATATTGTTGAAATCTTTCCACGTGCTTACTTGCCATCAGTGTCTTGCCAATAATGAAATGCTCCTTTATCTTTAGCCTGTTTTCTGAATGTTTTGTTTTTACTGTTGGGTTTTAAGAGTCTTTACATTTTCTAGATAGAATACCTTTGCCAGACATGTGGTTTGCAAACATTTCCCCCAGTCCATAGTCTGTCTTTTCATCTTCTTGACAGGGTCTTTCATAATGAACATATTTTAAATTTTCTGGAAGTATAGCTTTATATTTTTATTCTAGGAACTATGATTTTGGTATCATATTTTAGAATTCTTTGCTTGGTCCTCCCTCCTGAACATATTCTGCTGTATTTTCTTCTAGAAGATTTATAGTTTTACCTTTAAAACCGCAGCCAATTTTGAATTCATTTTTGTTGAAGAGGTGGTGTGGGTCAAAGGCTTATTTTTTTATCAGTTTTGTTTTGTTTGCCTATAGATGTGCAATTTCTCTAAAACCATGTTTTGAAAACACCATCATCCCCCCATTGAATGATTTTGCTCCTTTGTAAAGATTCATCCGAGTGTATTTGTGTGGTTCTTGTCCTGGGCTCTGTATTCTGTCCTACTGACCTGTGTGTTTGTCCCCCCACCCCACTGTCTTAATTACTCAGCTAGATAGCCCATGTTAACTACTCTACTTACTTTATAAGTTTTAGAATAAGCTTGTCTATTTCTACAAAACATCTTATTGGGATTTTAATAGGAATTCAGGGAGAAGTAACTACTACGTGTATCTTCCAACCCATGAATATGGGTTGTCTCTTCAATTATTTGAATATATTTTTATTTTTTATCAGCATTTTATAATTTTCAGCATACAAATCCTCTGTTTTGTTAGCTTCACACCTAACAATTTCCCTTTTTCACGCATTGTGAATGATGTTATATTTTAAATTTCAGTTTCCATATGATCACTGCCATATAGAAATGTGATTGATTTTTGTGTGTTGATCTTATTCATTCCTAACTTGATGAATACATGTCTAAAACATCTCTTCATGCCTGATAATTTTTTCTTTGAAGTATAGATGACCTGTTACTAATATAGCCAAGCCTACTTTTTAAAAAGTAGTTGTTTCATGGCATATCTTTTATCATTCTTTTACTTTCAACCTACCTATATAGTTAAATTTGATGCAAATTTCCTATAGGCAGCATACAGTTGGGTAATGTGGTTATTTTAAAAACACTGTGGTAATCTCTGTATTTTAATTAATATATTTAAGCTACACTTATATTTAAAGAAATTATTGATATACTGGTGTATATCAATACACCAGGCTGGCATTTTGTCACTTGTTTTGTTTGTTCCCTCTGTGTCTTAGTCCTGTTTCCTGTTTCATGCCTGCCTATGAATTATTTGAGCACTTTTTGTAAATCTATTTTGGTTGTTTTGAATATATCACATTTATAGTGCTGTTTAGAGATATTACAATCTGTACAAAACTTGTCATAGTTATGTTTATATCACCATTTTATAACTCTGAGTGAAGGTTAGTTCTTTTACTTCCATTTATGTCCTTTATACTTTCCTTCTTTAAAAATATAATTGTCTTCCAAATGTTTCCTCTACATACATTGAGCACTATATCAGATGATGGTTATAATTTTTGTATTAACCATGAAATAATTTAAAAAACACATAAAGTGAAAATATTTAGCTCCACTTTTACCCATTCCATTGTTCTTTCTTCCATTCTGGAGTTACAAACCTTCTGTTAAAAATTTTGTTCTCTTTCGAGAACTTCCTTTAGCAACTGTTAAAAAGGTAACTCTGTTGGTGATAAGTTCTCTTAGTTATCCTGCATCTAGTTTATGTCCTCAACTCCTAAAGGGTATTTTTTCCGGGCATAGAATTCAAAGTTGACACATTTTCCTTGAGCATTTGGAAAATGCTACCTTCTGTCCTCCCTGGTTTCTGATTAGAAACCTGCTATTTATTATTCAAAGCATTGTTCCTTTGTAGGTAATGTGTCATTTCTAACTGCTTTCAAGATTTGTGACTGGGTCCAGTGTTCAGAATTTTAATTATGGTATGTCTCAGCATATGTTTTTTTTTCTATTTAGAATTTGCTGATTTATTGAATATGTAGGTTTAGTTCTTTCACTAAATTTGGGATATTTATAACCAT
Source organism: Scalopus aquaticus (assembly GCA_004024925.1). NCBI lineage: Eukaryota > Metazoa > Chordata > Mammalia > Eulipotyphla > Talpidae > Scalopus > Scalopus aquaticus. Next base: position 78,468 of record PVIJ01001879.1, read on the forward strand.
TTTCAAGCCACTAAAAATAAAGTAGGCTGCTTGGACAACCAAAGGCAACAAAGAACTAAGGTAGGGTTGAATAATAACGTGAATCCTTCAACAAAGTCCAAATTTAGTAGAAGGTGATAGCCAAGATCAAAGTGGAAATAAATTAAATACAGACTAAAAAGACAATAGAAAAGACCAGTAAAACTAAGAGCTTGTTTTTAAAAAGATAAACAAAATTAATTAACCTTTGGGGAGACTCACGAAGAAAGAGATGACTCAAATAATCTGAAAGAGGAGACATTACAACCAATACCACAGAAAGGCAAAGGATCATGTGACTACTATGAAAAATTATATACAAACAAATTGGACAACCTAGAAGAAATGGACAAATTCTTAGAAACATACAATCTATCCAGATTGGATTTTGAAGAAATAGAAAATCTGAACAGACTGATTACCAGTAAGGAGGCTAAGGCAGTAATCAAAAAGCATCCAAGAATCAAAAGTCCCAGTTTCACTGATAAAGTCTATCAAACATTTAAAGAAGAAATAATACCAATCCTTCTCAAAATATTCCAAAAATAAAAGAGAAAGAAATACTTCCAAATTCATTTTAACTCAGGCCTACATTACCCTGACACCAAAATGAGGCATGGACACCACAAGAATAGTACAGGTCAACTGCCCCGATGCAAAGATCAAAAAACCCTCACAAAATATTAGCAAAATGAGTTGAACAACACATTAAAAGGATCATACACGATGATGAAATGGGACTTATTCCAGGGATACAAAGGATGTTTCAAAATCTGCAGATAAATCAATGTGATCCAGAACAAAATGAAGTAAAAAAATAATATGATCATCTCAATGGATGCAGAAAATCACTGACATCTTTTTATAAGAAAAACTTCTCAACAAAGCATGTATGCATCTCAACATAAATGAATATATCTCAACATAATGAAGGTTATATATGACAAATCCACATCTAATGTCTTACTCAATGATGAAGAACTGCAACCTTTGCTGCTAAGATCAGGAACAAGACAAGTGCACCCACTCTCACTACTTTTATTCAACATAGTATTGGTAGTTCTAGCCAGAGAAAATTAGGGAAGAAAAATGAATAAAGGGCATTGAAATAAAAAAGGAAGAACCAAAACTCTATTTGCAGATGACAACACATATAGAAAACCCCCAAAGATTCCACCAAAAAACCATTAGAATGAATAAATAAATTTGGAAAAGTTGCAGGATGTAAAGTCAACATATAAAAATCTGTTGCAGGAATATAGGGGGACCAAACAAGAGAGAGACACTCAGTGAGGGAGGGGGAAGGATAAGGGCTCAAAACGGAGTAGAAAAGAGCATAAGGGACTATGGTGATGGATCACAGGTCAATCGGTGGAGGGTTACCCAAGGGTAATACACAATGTAAAAAATATACTAAAAAAATAAAAATAAAAATCTGTTGCAAGTATAAACACTCATAATAAATCATCAGAAAGAGAAAACAATCCCTTTATAATTGCAACCCAAGGGCCCAGGAAGAAACAGATGAGTCAAACAAACCAAACACAAGCATGGAAATTGAAACAGCAATAAAATATCTTTCCAACAAAAGATGAAAACAAGATGGGCTTACAAATAAATTTTATCAAACCTTCAAAGAACCAACGCCCATCTTGCTCAAATTCTTTTTAAAAATGCAAAAGAAGGGAATACTCCCTAATTCATGATGCCAGCATTACTCTAATACTGAAACCAGATAAAGACAGCACAAGAAAATTATAGGCCAATATCCCTGATGAACATCAATGCAAAAATCTTCAACAAAATATTAGCAAATTGAACTCAACAATCTGTCACAGGATTACACACCATGATCAAGTGGGATTTATTCCAGGGTTGCAAGGAGAATTTAATATATATAAATCAATTTGATACATTGTATCAACAAAAGTAAAGATAAAAATCATATGATGATATCAATAGATGCAGAGAAAGCATTTGGTAAGATTCAGCACTCATGAGAAAAACTCTGAACAAATGGGAATAGAAGGAACCTACCTCAATAAAATAAAGTCTATATATCATAAACCAACTGCCATTATAATACTTAATGGTAGAGAACTGAAAGCTTTCCCTGTCAGATCAGGAGCAAGACGTGGGGTGCCCAAGTCATCACTATGGTTTAATTTAGGGTTAGAGGCTTTGGCCAGAATGATCAGATTAAAAATAGGAAAAAAGGGGGATCCAAATTGGAAAAAAAGTGAAACTATTACTATTTGCAAACATGATATGGATAGAGAAAATCCTACGACTCCACCAAAAAGTTAATAGAAACAATAGACGACGTGGGCCTCCCTGGTGGCGCAGCGGTTAAGCGCTGCGCTGTGGAGCTGTCAGCAGCAGTGATGCGAGTTCGACGCCCAGCCGGGGAGAATCCCACATGGTGCGGCAGACCTCTCCTGCCTCTCCCGCTGCTCCCCTCAGCAGTGTATTTCTGATCTGCCTGTTCTGCTCCCCACTCTGTCTCTGGTGAAGCCTCTCACCACTCCACGCCTCTGGCCTGTACCCCAGCTGTATGTATAAATAAATAAATCTTTAAAAAAAAAAAAAGAAACAATAGATGAATACAGTAAAATGGCAGGTTATGCTATCAATGTATTTCATATATATTTTCAATATAAAAATTCACAGCCCTTTTACATAAAAACAATAAAAAGCAAAAGAATCTAATAACTACATTTATAATTATTTCAAAAAGAATACTTCAGAATTAACCTAAGAAAGGAGGTGAGAGACCTATACAACAAGAACTACAAGGTATTTTTTTTAAGATTTATTTATTTATGCATACAAGCTGGGGTATAGGCCAGAGGTGTGGGGTGGTGAGCGGATTCAACCAGAGACAGAGTGGGAAGCAGAAAAGGCAGATTGACTGAAGTATACTCCTGAGGGGCACAGAGGGTGAGGCAGGAGAGGTCTGCTGAGCCATGTGGGAATCTCCCTGGCTGGGTATCAAACTTGAGCTCCTGTGGCTCTGGATAGCTTCATAGAGCTGCGCTTAACCTGTTGCACCACCAGGGAGGCCCCTACAAGGTATTTCTAAAGGACTTAGATAGTAACATGAGATGGCATCCCCTGCTCGTGGATGAGAAGAATGAATATAATCAAAATGACTTCCCTGCCTAAAATGATTTATAAATTTAATGCAACCCCCATTAAGATACCAGCAATAATTTTCAAAGAAATTGAACAAAAATATTGAACTTTAGATGGAACCACAAAAGGCCTTGGATTGCAAATGCAACTCAGAAAAAAGGAGAGATATAGAGGCATCATATTACCTGATTTCAAACTTTACTATAAAGCAACAGTACTAAAAACAATATGGCACTGGCACAACAATAGATTCATGAATCAATGGAATAGAATCAAAACCCCAGAATTAAATCCATGTACATACTGGTACTTAATCTTTGATAAAGAAGCTATGACCATACAATGGGAAAGGACAGTCTCTTTACTAGATGGTGCCAGGAAAATTGAAAAGCTACACATAAAGGATAAAGTTGGATCACTTACTAAAGCCATACACAAAAATAAACTCCAAATAGATAAAAGATTTAGACACAAGACCTACCAAAATAAAATATATAGAAGAAAACATTGGTGATTCATTTCATGACATCACCAACAAAGATGTTTTTGGTGACATGAGCCTATGGCAAGGGAAGGAAGCAAAAATAAACAATTGGGATTACCTCAAGTAAAAAGCTTTTATACAGCAAAAGAAAATATGAGAACATTGAAAAGTCACCCTATTGAATGGGAGAAAAAATTCACATATTAACTGATAAGGGGTAATATTCAAGATATACAAAACCTCACATAACTCAGCAATTACAAAATAACCCAATTAATAAAAGGCAGCAGATATGAACAGACAATTCACCAGAAGGCCAATATACATGTGAAAAAATGTTCATCATCATTTCCAATTAAAGAAATGCAAGTTAAAACTACCATGCGATACTATCTCACAGCTGTGACAACAGCACATATTAAAAAGGCCTCCAACAATCAGTGCTGTTGAGGATGCAGAGAAAGAGGAACACGGGAATATAAGCTGGTGTGACCATTATGGAAAGCAAACTGGATTTACCTCAAAAAAACTAAAAGTGGGGTTTAAATGTTTTATTTATATATATTTTTACATCATTGTTCATTTTTGTATCATGTTTGATTTCTCCTCAGGTGTTGTCCCCATAAAATCACCACCACCAAGACACCCGTGAACTGTCACCATGGATTCTTGCGCTCTTCTCTCCTGTTTTGCCCTCTTCCCCCCTCCCCCTACTGAATGTCTCCAATTTATAGTTTGCCTGCTAACCCCCTTTTTTTCCTGACCCCTTGTATGGTTTCCTGATGTTCCTTCTGTAAGTGAAATCACTTGATATTTTTCTTTTTCCCTGTGACTTATTTCATTGAGCATAATCCCTTCCAGCTCCATCCATTTTGCTTTGAACGGCATGGGTTTCTCTCTTTTGATTGCTGAGTAGCATTCCATTGTGTATATGTACCACATCTTCTTGTTCCAGTCATCTGTTTTTGGACATTTGGGTTGTTTCCAATCTTAGCTATTGTAAACAGTACTGCAATGAACATAGGAGTGCAGGTTTCCTTTTGAGTTAACATTTTTGTGTCCTTTGGGTAGATTCCCAGCAGTAGTATTGCTAGGTCATATGGTAGATCCAAAAAAATGACACGTGTGGGGAAGTTGGTATTAGGGCAAGTGTCATCCTCTGCTCTGGGAAGAATAAGCTAAGAGAAGTCTGAGTAGGCACCAGACTCCGAGGACCCCAAGATGTGGGGTAAAATGATCACCACGGACCAACAATGCCTGCATGTGACAGAAGAGACACAAAGGAAATTCAACTCTAGTCAACAAGAGGGTGAGTGGAGGAAGAGGCAGCTGCTAGGGTGGAGATCGTGGCTCATACCCGCCTGGGGAGGGCAAAACTGCTGTGGAGCTGGGGCCTCCCTGGTGGCACAACAGGTTAAGTGCAGCTCTATGAAGCTATCCAGAGCCACTGTGGCACGAGTTCCATCCCTGGCCAGGGAGCTTCCCACAAGGCACAGCAGACCTCTCCTGCCTCGCCCGCTGCTCCCCTCAGCAGTGTATTTCAGTCGATCTGCCTGTTCTGCTCCCCGCTCTGTCTCTGGTGAATCCTCTCACCCCCCCTCCCAAACCTCTGGCCTACACCCCAGCTTGTACGTATAAAAAAATCTTAAAAAAAAATCTGCTGTGGATCTAATTGTGGGAAACTGGGTGAGAGTGCTGCAGCTAGCAGGGTGGTCAGAGCCTCCAGAAAGGAAGACAAATCTCAGAAAGGTGTGACACACCCCACCCATCTCCCCCAGAAAGGGGTGGATATGGGGACTGAGCCTGCAGCGACATCAGCGGAATGTCCGGTCCACCCAAGTCCCTTCCAACTATGTTGTGGCAAAGGGACTCATCTGGAACAAGACCTGAGTGTACCGTGGCCGTTCCAGGTGAACGTGAGCTTCTAGAAAACTCCCCCTGCCTCCTGCATGGCATCTGCTTCATCTGACTTCTGTATGGTCTTTAAGCAAGGATGTTCCTGTGCTCTCAGGTGGGGGCGGGGGGGCACTTCCGCAGGCTCAGAATGCCTGTAGGTTCAAAGGGAGCCTGAAGATTCACAGCTTCCCAGAAGTCCTGCCCCAGGGGGTCTCGCTGCATCCCTGTCAGAGCTCTGACTTCCACGTGACCCTGGATAGGCCACAAAACAGGAGCGCCTTGATTCTTTCTCCAAGTCTTCTGCCTGCTCCACACAACTCACCCTCTGGCTTCTGTCCATGGCCTTATAATCATGCTCCTGTTCTTCTCAAACGCCAGCGCTCCTGCCCTCTGCACTCCCCCACCTCACCGCAGATGGAAGGCGGCCTCAGCAGCTGCCCTTCCACTGCATTCTGGAGGCGACCAATATCCCACCTGTTACCGGGGAGGGTTCCTGGCTGGGGGGTGATCTCGAGTCACATCCTTAGAGTATACAGGGCCATTTCAGGTAATTGTTTTAGGTCACATTCTGCAGAAGTAGGACCTGAAATGGGAATTTCTGGTGAGCAATTAAGGAATGTTTCTGGGAGAAGCTTGAGGGCAGCAGGAGGGGAAAGTGAAAGGACCTAGACTGGGATGTGGTTTCACCTCATGTACAACCTCAGCCTGGCCCCATGGGGAGCTCTGAGGAACAGACTGCATCATGGGGCCTGTTCTGCCTTGTGGCAAAGGAGTGGGGAATTTGTTTTTTTAAATATGTATTTTTTATTTATATCTTTTACACTATTGTGTATCCCCGCAAAGTTCCCACCACCAATTCACCCATGAACCATCATCATAGTCCCTTGGGCTCTTCTCTCCCCTGTTTTGATCCCTTTTCCTCCCCTTCCCTCGCAGAATATCTCTTATTTATATTGCCTGCTAGTTTTGTTGCATTATTATTATTACTATTATTTTTCCCCAGGAACAGGGAATTTGAACACAGAGACAGCCAGGAATTGGCTACGAGTCACTCGGGTGGGGAGGGTGACCCCCGGCAGTCTCAGGCGCCTGAGGACAATCCTCCAGACACAGCCGCAGGTGTGGGCTTCAGCAGCAGCGCCTGCAGCAGCCTTGGGCCAGCACAGCAGACAGGAAAAGGGACTCCTGGAGATCCTGGGGCTGGGGCGCACGTACATCTGCCCACCACCCACCAAAAAGCTGCACCAATTTACATGACCACGTGATTGTGTTTATTTTGACATAAAGGAGGTTTTAATGCTTATTTAGTGAAATATACCTGCTATTTTTACAAGAATGTTCACAATAGCCCAAAGCGGAAACAACCCAAATGTCCATCAACAGAGGAAGAAATTGTGATATTACCATAGAACCAAATACTGCTCAGCAAGAAAAAGGAAGAGGTTAGCAGCCCACAGAGCAGCTCAAATGAACCTCATAATCAGCAGGACAGAAACCAACCATTAAAGAATATACTCTAGATGATTCCCGGGACTCTATTTTTAATATGCTAAGAATCCTAGGCACCCTCTTAATATAAAGCAATATTTCCTTTAGTTTTTAATATAACTTTTACCTTAAATATTTAATTCACTGGAGTTTATTTTACTCTGGCCTATGAAGTAGGGATCTTGGAAAATTCCTTCCAAATGGTTGACCAGATGTTCAACACTGTTATTGAATAATCCATCCTGTGTCCACTGACTGGAAACACCGCCCCTCCAAACACTAAATCCTCATCTCTGCTCTTTCAGGATCCTGAGTTCTCCCTCATTGATCTATCTGTCTATTTCTGTCCATATTTATGCTTTTTTAGTTAGCTTAGCTAGTGATGCATTTTAATATCTGATAGGGTAAGCCCCCTTCATTATTCTTTTATACTTTCAAATTTTTCTTGGCCATTCTCAAACATATTTTTCCAGATGAACACTAGAATCACTATATCATGTTCCAGAAGTCGTGCCGGGCTTTTGTATGGAATTGCTTTAAATTTATAGACTAAGTTGGAGGAAAATTATATCTTTACAATATTAGGTCTCCCAGTGCGGTGGCATCAGACCTTTTATTTAAAGTCTTTTTATGCCCTGGTATATAAGATGTGTGTGTGTGTGTGTGTGTGTGTGTGTGTGTGTGTGTGTGTGTGTGTGTGTGTGTGTGTGAGAGAGAGAGAGAGAGAGAGAGAGAGAGAGAGAGAGAGAGAGAGAGAGAGAGAGAGAGAATGATCTGCCCAGCACCCATTTCTCATTCTCTTTCTTCTGGTCTGAGGGCCCTTCCTGGGAGATTCCCAGTAGGAGTAGGACCATCTCCATCAAAGGGTGGTATTTGTGAACTAATCTGAACCAGTCAGGGAACCCCCCAGGGAAGTATGAGCGGTTCAGCTCAAGCAAGATCCCTTGTTCCCTCCAGATCTGCGGTGTGCTGGGATTAGAGTTTCCTTTTCTCTGGCATTACCAGCTGTCAAGATGAGCGGAGTCTGGGGGGATCTGCCTGAGCAGGAAAGGCAGCAAAATAACACTCACCAAGCACCTTCTATGCGTCAGGTACTGTTCTCTGTTTTACATAACTGAGAAATGGAACCTCACAGAAACTCTGGGGTGATAGGGTGATATTCAAGACCTTTAAGAACTGGTAGAACCCCAGAGCTGACAAATCAAAATGGAAGCCCCAAATGGTGTGTACCAGCTGCATTTCAGCTCTGAAGGCAAGAACCATCACTCCATTTTACACACAAGGAAACCAAAGTACCTTGCAAGTTTAGTAACTTGTTGGAGATCATACAGCTGGTCAGTGGTGGAGCCTGGATCCCCTCTAAATCTGGAAAGCAGGGAGAGTGGGGAGTTACACAGGACTGGGCTCCAACACAACCAGCCCGTGAGCAGCTGGGAAGACAGAGATCCTCATTCCACTAACAAGTTGGGTGCACTGTCCCGGCTGCTACAGGGACCCATCCTGGGCCTCCAGAGCCCCGAGTGCAGGGTGGAAAAACACTCTGCCCTTGAGCAGGGGGCGTGTGCACTCCTGGCAAAGACCGCACAGCCGCCAGTGTGTTCTGACCACCTTCCCAGCTACCCTTGGCTCTGGTGCAGAGACCAAGATGCAAACGGGTGGAGGGTTAGGGGTTGGGCAGGGTTGGGGTGGAACAGGGCCAAGGCTCGTTGATGAGAGCAGAAAGTTCGAGTCAAGTTCCAACTTGCTCTCCCTCCGAGGGGCACAGCATCACCAGAGATGATGTGAAACCCAGACGACCAAGAGAAAGGCCTGGTGATGGGGCCTGAGATTAGTTCTCCCATGGCCCAGAGCAGACACAGGCATGTTACCACTGAGGGGGCTTTGGAGGTCGGGCTGAGTGCCAAGGGGGTGGTGTCCAGAGCACACAGAGGAAATCGCTGACAGTGACCTTGTCTCTCTCTGGTTACCTCTCTTTTGAAATACTCCTGGTGTCTCAGGAGGCATCGACAAGGCCTGACCAGCCAGAACATTCCATCCCTCTGGCAGGGGTATAGCCAGCTTATATGACACCTGAAAGATCGTTTCAATCTCCCCAATCCTTGATAACCATGAAATGAAATGAATAGTAATAATGGCAAGGGAAAAAAAACCAGCTGTGAATTTTTGGCGGTTGAGCTTCATATAAGTATAAAAAAAATTGAGTTCTATAAAGCCAAAATATCTCCAAAAGGTATAATTCAGGCACTTCTTTATTTTTAAAACATTCTTTAATCTTAAAATAAAAATTAGCAATTAAAAAAGAATTTTAATTTTAAAAATTGGTTAAATTCAATAAAATGGCTCATATATGAAGTAAAAGTTGCACTTTCCAGGCCAAAATACTATATGATGCAAATTCTGTGACAAAAGTGGTCACAGGGAATATAGGATGAGGTCACTTGGTTTTTTCTGGCTTTTACAATGAGTACATGTGGTGGGCAGAACAGCGCCTCCCAAAGAAGGCCACATCTTAAGCCCTGGGGCCTGTGACCACGTTCCCTCCCATAGCAAAGAGGACTTTGCACCTGTGTAAGGGGGGAGAGTACTCTGGATTGTCCAGGTGGACCCAAGATGATCATGTGGGTCCTTCAAGTGAGGTCTCTCTCCTAGGTGTGCTCAGGGAAGAATGTGACCACAGAGCAGGGACAGCCGCCCGTAACCAGGAGATCTGGCCCGCTGCAGCTGCTGGCTCTGAAGGCGGAGGGGCCACCAGCCAAGGAATGTGGGTACCCCTTGAAGCTGGAAAAGATGAGGAAGCAAATTCTCTCCTGGAACCTCCAAAAGGAATCAGCCCTGCCGACCCATCGACTGTAGCCGGAGACCCAATTCAGACTCTGACACTGTAACAAATTTGTGCTATTTGGGGTCAATAAGTTTGTGGTGACTTGTTACAGAAGCAAGAGAAAATGAATATACTGTGCTACTATTGCTTGCTTTGAATCCATTATTTAACAAGAGGAAAATAACTACGAGTCCCAGTGATGCCAAACTTTTATGAACTTGCTCTCAAAGTAAAATACCTGTTGTCACATTTGGGTGTGTTGGGGCTAAGAGTCAGTTTCCAAAATGACTTCAGGTAAAATAATGTTTATTAAAAGCTAAGGAATGAAAAAGCATTCATCGGAACCTTACGTGCTGTATTGGTTTGCTTCGATTTCTGTAACAAAGTACTCCACACAGGAAGCTCTCTCAGTTCTGGATGCTGAAGTTCAAGACTTTCTGGGAAGAAGCATGAATCACCGGTGCTAGGAATCGCCAGTGCAGGGCGACAAGAGACACAGATGAACCTTAATTAGCTTTATTATCGGTTTTAAAAACGCCACAGACTGCACCTCCCCCATCTCCTGTTGCCCCTGGCCCGACTCTTCCAGCCACGGTGATTGGAACCTGGATGTGCCAGAAGGGCCAGTGGGCTTCCTGAGACGTTCTGGGGGAGGAGGGCTGCCCACCCAGCAGCCCCTGGGGCTTCCTGGGGAAAGCTGGCTGCTAACAAACCACACAGCCCCCAAGTGGCAGAGACCAGCCCTGCACCCAGCCCCACCCTGCACAGGCAGCTCCTCAGTTCTTACTGTTGCTATTTGGGTTGGGCTGTTACTTCCACCAAGAACACCAAAATCTCCATCACCACAGACCGTTAAGTGGGTGGTGGATGCATATGGTGGTGATACCTCATGAGGAGACCCCTATGTCACCTCAGTTAAAAATAAGTAACACCCAAAACAAGTACTCATGAATATTTACTTTCAAGTAGTATAATAAGTATATTACACAAACACACACACTTGAAATACTAAGTACATCAAGTGGTATAAGTCCCAAGACCTTATACATTTCTAGTTTTAGGTCATTATATCGAATGGGTTCTTCTCCTACATTGTTCTAATGGTTATTGCTGATACCAGAAAAGTGATTCATTTTGGCATACAGTTTTTCTTTTTCAAACTTATATTTCAGTTTGTTGGCAGTATAATTCTGTCTCTCTGGTACACAGTTCTAAGGATTTGGCAAATGCATAGTCACGTAACCACCACCAAATCAAGATACAGTTCCATCCTCTCGGCAATAGCTCTCCGAAATAATATTTTGTACTATTTGCTGCCCGTTGTAGCAACCTTCCTCTTCCCTCAAGCCCCGGCTCCAACCAGTCCCTGTTCCTAAAGTAAGTGTTGAACACGATGCCCACCTCCCACCCTGAAGGGATGACCCATTGACCCAGCAGCATTTATCGACTCAACTATTTGCCCCAGTGATTTCCAGAACAGTTTTGCCATGTCAAGTTTATACAGACATGTGTCTGTGCTTTGCTCACTCGACCCTGTGCCTTTGGGCTAATGCTATCTAATCCGACGCCAGCATGTCACTGTTGATTTGTAATATATCTTACTAATTGGGAAGCTAAGCACCCTGTTCTTCTGCAAGGCAGGTGGCTCTTTTGACCCTCTGCTTTTACACACAAGTTCCAGAATTAGTTTGTCAGGTCCTTTTGTCCATTGAGATTTGATTTTTGGTAAACGTGTAGTTAACTTTATAAAAAGACAAAAGAATTGGTAGCATAGAAAGAACATTCTCTGAGCACAGCATGAGTAGAAGTCTTAAATTCTAAGAATCTTAATTTGGAAATATAAAAACACTTCTAATTACTCATGGGTTAAAAAAAAGTCTCATAACGGAAATTTTAAAAAACTGAAGACTATGTAATGAAAATAACAAAATAATGTTGTGACACTGTGGTACTGAGAAGGTGATTTATAACCATGAATGCATATATTGAATTAAGTCTCTAACTTAAAAGTTAGAAAAAGAACAAAATAAGGTCAGAGAAAATTTAGGAAAATAGACATAAAACCTAAAATTAATAAAACAGAAAATATAGACACAGGGAGCACAGGAGGAATAACAAAGGTGGTTTTTTTGAAAACACTCATATAATGACAAACCTCTAGCAAGACCGATCAATTGTTCAAAAAGTAGAAAACACAAATAAGAACATTCGAATTGAAAGAGGGTTATTACTGCAAATGACAGTAGAGATGTAAGAATTAATAAGCAAGTATTATGAACCAATAAATTTGGCCAGTAAATTAAAAATGTAGAGGAAATGGATTTAGTATTTTCCCAGGAAAATACTAAAACAGATTCAAAAACTACAACCTGAATGGTACAGGAAAAACAAAAATTTAATCAGTATTTTAGAAATCTCCCCACAGCATAAAAACTAGGCTGAGCCTATTTTGTAGGCAAATTCTAGCAAAACATTCCAGGCCCAGGTGAATCCAATCTCATTCAGTCTTCCGGAAAAAGGGGTGAGAATCTTTCCAGCTAGTTCTATGAGGATTAGGACATCTTTATGTTTAAAACACCTAATTAGGTCTGTTTTCTTATTAATTTTCTAATGCTTTGTTTTTATCTATTACTTAAACTTTCCAATGATTTATTAAGTTTTTTCATGATTATATTTGTTCCATTTGTTCTTTTATTAGTCATGTTTTAATAGTATCCACTTATTTTAATTTCCTTATTTTGCTTCTTAGAACAAACTTATTTAATATGTTTCATCTCCTGCTTTTTCTAAGTCCAAGATCTAAAGTCTTCATGGACCTAGTTCTGTTTGTAATTTGGGGCAATACATGTTGCCTTGCTCTTTATGTTTTGGGATTTATATATATATATATATATATATATATATATATATAATATAAATATACACATCAATATGTATTTGACCTTGATCATGGACATTCTCTGAGGCCTAGGTTAAGGTATGTTCCTCCAGAAAAAAAATTGTTTGCTTCAGCAGATACCTGGGACATGGAAGTTTCGCTTCAAATCATAATAATTACCTTGCCATTTTGGGGAGCATGCAAAGAATATAAAATTAGACTCCAAACCTACATTAAGGATGACCAGGGTCACAAATGCCCATGGGATTAAAAAAAAAAAAGAAACTTTTTCCAGGACTAGGGTTGAGACAATTTCCTTGATGGTTAAGGGTGGGGATGTCTTCTACTCACACTTCCTGGGTCCTGGCTTCAGGCTGGGTGTCTCTGATCCATACCCACCTGTGTCCCAGAACTGGTTTCCAAACCCCAGGGAAATAGAACAGCTATGTGGGGGCCACACCTTGCCCTAGGTGTTTACAATTCAGTACCTCCCCTACCTCTTGGGCTTATGCTCCTGTTTTGTTTGCAGATTCCCAGAATTGCCCCACTCACTTGTCAGTTCTGGCTTCCCAGTTTGCGTTGCAGAAAGTAATCCCAAGATCTGTCCCAGCACTTCTCACACTTCTGTTTATACCACAGTCTCCAGATGGATTTCTCATACTGGACTCTTGCTCCTCCCCCCTGCACCCCCTCCCAGAGTTTCTGGTTCAATGTGGGGTGCCGCCCCCCAAATTGGTATCTCCAGTGAGTTCTTAGGGGTTGCCCTTTCTGCTTATGTGGCCACACGAGAGAACACACTTCGCACTGTTCAGAATACCTGAAGGGCACAGTGCCCTCCTAAGTGGATGGGGGGTGGGTGACGCTCGCCAACTACACCAGGGGTTTCCAATTAAGCCAACGTATTTGCCTTAAAAGGTGCTCCCGTGGTGATTTGCAAAAGGAGGTAGTTTATACAAACGCATTACACCTGGCATCAATGTGTCATTCTGGTTTCAAAGAATCAGTTTGAGTTTTTACATTTCATTTTTAATATACACCCCATTTTTCATTTATTACTTTATCCTGTTTAAGTGTGTTTTTATCTCTTTCTAAGTTCTTGGCTTTCGTCAGTCATTTCTTGCCAAATAATGACACATATTTAACCCTAGACATTTTTTCTTTTCTCAGTCTCAGCTGAAACCCAGCCCCATGAGTTTAAATCTCTAATGTTCTCTTCATCAGAGTCTAGGCATAATGTTTTGAGTCCACTTTTGACTCAAGACTTATTTAGGGGGAATGTTTTTAAGTTAATAATAAAATACTTATTAATTACACATTACGTTGCATTGCAGTTTGAGACTATAGTCCATATCTACATATTGATATTTTTCATTGTTTCAATATATTGTCAATCTTTCTAAATGTTACAGGAGACTCAAAAGATGTATTTTCTGCTTGAGTGAGAAATAATTAGAACATATTTATCTCTGAAATAAATCCTATTAGTAAGTGTTCAGGTTTCTTTAACTTGGTTGTTTTGCCTCCTTGAGTGAGCGCTGTGATTCCCAGCTTATTGCCCTGAGAGTTCCAGGCCCTCCACAGACAGGGCAGCCAGGCTGAAACTGAATAACCTCAGGGTGAGGAAGGTTCCAGCACAGCAGGGTGCTCTTGTGGAAGCCTCCAGCCCCCAGTTCCAGCAGAGCCTCAGTGGGCGGGAGTCCAGACCCTCCCACAGACTCATCTGCCTGTCCCCACCCGAAGCCCACCCCACCCCTGCAGCCCCAGGGTTCCTTTCTAGGCACCCACTACTGCAGCTCATTTGCACCAGCTCCCCAAACCCAGCAAAGCATCCAGGGGCGGAACCACAGCTTCAGTAACCCCTTTCTGGGTCTGCTGCCCTCCTGAGCCCTAACATACCCTTGAGATCTTGCTCCATCTTCTTAGCTACTTTCCTGTCCTAACTTAATGATGTTTTATATTCTTTATATTAAACCTCCCCCGCTTAAAGGCTGTTTGGTTTTGGTCTGATTGGATCCAGGTCAAAACTTGAAAAATAAGAGCAAATTAACCAACCCCAAAGCAAGCAGCCAGAAGGAAAATAAGAAAAAGAGCAGAAATGAGTGATATTGAAAAGAGAATAGTAAAAAAAAATCAATGAAACCAAAACCCAATTCTTTGAAAAGGTCAATAAAATTAATAAATAAATCTTTAGCCAGACGGAGGAAGAGAAATAATAAATTGCCAATATTATAAATGAAAAAGGGAACATCTTTATGGAACCTGGAGACGTCTAAGTGGTTATCACAGCTGACTGTGTGCATACATTCTACTTCTTTGAAGACCATATTCCTTGAAAGACACAAACCACCAAAGCTCGCTTAGGGAAAGTATAAAATGGATAGTCCTCTATGTATTTTTAAAAAGTCATACTCAAAAACATCGCAAAAATAAAATTCCAGGTCTAGATGACTTCTCCAGCAAATTCTACCAATATTTAAGGCAGAAATAACACCAAATCTTTACAACTCTTTAAGAGGAGAAATCAATCCACATTCATTTCATGAGGCCCCATTATTCCGATACCAAAATCAGAAACACACACGAGTTTAAAAATATGGCTTATTGATAAAGAGTCCAGAATCCTTAAAAAATGGAAAAAACCTACCAAGTTGAAGACCGTAATGTCTAAAAGTAATCATGACCAAACAGGGTTTATCCCAGGAATGAAAGGTTGGTTCAGTGTTTAAAAATCAATGTCATTCACCACATCAACCAAGTAGGGAAACGAAAGGATTACCGCAATAGAAGCAGAAACGCTTATGCTAAAATACCACAACTGTTCCTAACAAAAACCCCTGAAAACCACGAGAGCAACACTGGAAGCCAAGCAAGGACAACAAGATCGCCTCCAGCTGGTATCCTACTCATGCAACGCATGGCCCTGTGTCTGTGCACAAACACCTACACCCTCCACTCACATGTGGCCTGGTGGAGTGGACACCAGCTGCGCCGCAAGCGAAGGCAAAGAGAAAATGATAAAAACCAGATTGAGGAAGTAAACTGTCTCTACTTGCAGACAACAACTAACCAGCATAATAAATCAAAAAAAAATCTACAACTATTAGTTAGAATAATGAACTTAGCAAGATTTACTAGATACCTTACTTCAAGACAAAACAAAGTTGCATCACTTAAACAGCGTGGACGTGGTGGTCAGTGGACAGAATGTAGCGCCTAGAAATAGAGCGCCACACAGCCAGCCTCTGATTTCTGACACAGCTGTCCTTCCAGTGGGAAGGAGGCTCTGTATTTGGATATTCACAAGGGAAGAAACAAAATTTGAGATGAATCCTATATCTAAGCATAAAAGCTAAATGAGAAAGCTTCTAGAAGAAAATACAGAGGAATATCTCATGGTCTTGGGCTAGACAGATGTCTTATGTAATACATAAAAAGCACTAACCATTAAAAACTGATAAATTGGGCTTAATTAAAATTAGAAACTTTTCTTCATTAAGAGACATAATTAAGAAAATTAATAGGCAAGACCACAATCCAGGAGGTTATTTATAATGCACATGCCAGGCAAAGAATTCATACAAATCAATAAGAACAAGGAAAACAACCTAATTTAAAAATGCACACAGAGATGACTCCCAGCTCCTGGCCGGATCTGGCCGGAGCTCGGCAGCGCCGTCTCGCTGCCCTAACAGCAAGCACAAAGCCGACCAAACCGAAAACCAACAGCTTTTCGTCCATCCACCAAAGACGCGAGATCATCGGACAAACCACGGCCCCCAAACCAAAACCACGCAGAAAAAAACAGAAAACCGCAACTTACCTGAGCAGAAGCCCAGGAGCAGATGCCTCCACGGACCCTGAGAGGCAGGAAAAGCCGTCCAGTTATTGAAGAGTTGCTGGAGGCTGGTGTGGAGAAGGCTGAAGGCCAACGCTCCAGGAGCCCAGACACAGAGCGTGCGCTTGGGAGCGCCATCATCAGAGTTCTACCAGGCGCTCTGAGAGGAGCTGTGAGCTTCCTGTAGGGGGAGGAGCCTCCCTGAAGGCCCACGCGTGGGCGGGCCTGGCAGGTGAGCCCTGTTAACCACAGCCTGGGGGGTGGTCTCTGAGCCTCACTGACCAAGGAGAAGAGGGCGAAAGATTGAAAGAGGAAGCGAATAAAAGCGGAACCCAAATGGTGTACATTCCAGCGGCAGCCTTTTACTGACCTGGAAAGCGCACATGGAAACTACTCCAGGCACGGTCACTGGAAGGCTGAGATGAAAAGGAGAAATACCAGCGTTGGGGGCACTGGGGAGAGACACAGCTTTGCCGTCTGCGGAAGAGGCAGCTGTGTCTGTCACACATTCGACAGCTGTGTCTCGGGAAGTGGCGCCCACCTACCCCTCCTGGGACACTTCCTGCAGAAGTGCTATGTATATTCTCCAGAGACACCAACGAGAACGCTCTCAGGGTCCGCTGCTGAACCCCACTGCTAGAAGTGGCCAGATGACCACCAAGTAGGCTGCACACACAGTGGCAATCCAGAGAGCAGCGACAATGGACGAAAACAGTCATCTCTTAGATGTTCTCACCAGAACAACGATGACGACCGAAGGGCACCTGTGAGAACTGAGAGATATGCTGGCTTCCTTGATTGTGGTGATCTTTTCAGGTGTATACACCCTAAAGTGACACACTCTTCTGTGTGAATTATACTCAGTGAACCTGGAAAACATCCAGAAGAGCTGTTATGTCTTGAGATTGACTTAAGAGGATCAGGGCAATGTTCTGGAGTGTTCTGTGTGATGTAGGGTTTGCATGATGTATACACAAATGCATATACTTGTCACTTGGGATCTGTATTTTTCACTTGTAGATTTTGCTTTAAAAAACAAGAACATCACCCAATAGTGAACTCTAGTTAATCTGCCATATGCCGAGGTGTCAGGCCAGAAGTGTTTCAATGTCTGTAATCTACTTTGACACACATGATGGAACGATAGATGAATATGTGATAAACCAGTATGGTAAAATATTACTATAGCAGCGAGGTGATGAGTATCCGTGTTTATTGTAAAATTCTTTCATCATTGCAAAGTGTTTTTCTGTAATGACAAGCTGGGGGGATAATACTTGAAGCAATGTGGTTGAATGTGACAAGATAAGTGGAAGAAGTTAGACACAAAAGAATGCACACTGTCTGATTTTGTTTCTATAAAGTTCTAGAAATGGACAAATGTCCCTAGCTGTGAGAGTTCAGCCCTCAGTGGGCGCTGTGATGAGAAGGGACATGTTCTGATAATAATTCGCATTGGCTGCTGAGATACTAGAAAAGCTATTGAGTTGCACCTTATGATCTGGGCAGCTTTATCATAGTCGTCAGGCTTTCATTAGATTCACATTATGAAAACTCTTAGGAAAGTAGGGCTAGATCGGCACTTTCTTAGCCTGAACAAAGGCCTCCCCATTGTCTCCATAATAGCCTAGTGTAGTGAGATATTTGACATATTCCTTTTAAGAAAAACATTATTGCAAGAAGTTAGAAGCTCACATGTCCCCTCCCAGCCGCTGTCTTTGCTGTGTGTGTAGTTGGGCAATTAAGATAGTTTGGCATCAATACTAGGATAGACTGAGTGACCACGGAAAGGAATAAAAGACCTGTTCCTTCATGGAAACCTGATTTATGACAGTGCCAGTGGAGGAAGACCACTAGGGAAGAGGAGACTGTTTAACAAATGCTGCTGAGACAATTAGCTATTCATGTGGAAAAAATGAAATTGGATTTCTGTCTCACACCATAAATAAAAATCACTTGGAGATGACAATGTGGGAGATTATCTTTATGACCTCACCGTGGTGGGAAGACTTGCTTAAACAAGATGTAAATAGTGCCAAACAGAAAATACGATGGATAAATTAACATTAACATTAAGAACTTTGTTTTTCAAAAAAATCACAGAGTAAAAAAGTAAGTCACAGAGTGGGAGGAGATATGGCTACACATGAGCCAAAGGCAAAGGATTAGTATCAGAGTATATAAAGAACTCAGAAAAACATCTGTAAGAAGACTCACCACCTATAGAAAATGGATAACAGAGAGGCACAGGCATCTCGCCAGAGGGAACAGGTGGCAGAGGAGCCTTCCTTGGTGGTCAAGGAAATGCAGGGGGAGACCTGGAGAGTCACCGTTTTGTGCCCCCAAGATGGGCCCGACTTGGAGGGTCAGACAGCCCAGTGGTGCCAGAGATGCAGGTGCAGTGTAGACGGTGATGTAAATGGTTCTGGGCACTTTGGAAATACTTAGGCTTGATCTTGTCAAGCTGACGTTTGCAGACCGTGACTTAGCAATCCTGTCCTGCCTTAAATCCTAAAGAATCCTGTTCCTCATGATCCTGGGCAGCTTGCCCTGGGATGGCTGCAGTGCACCAGTTTTAGTAGAAAACATTGGAAACCATCCAAACGTCTGAGAGGGAGATGGGTCCATGCGATTTTGGTATATTCATGAAATGGGATTTTACGCAGATTTTACGTATGTCATTTTACGGATGACGACAGTGCAGAAACACTACAGGTGAACCTGGGGGCATCATAATTCAAAAAAGGCAAATTGTGCGCTTTGCATCTGGTAAGTTCAAAGCAAGCAAAGGTGTGTGTGTGTGTGTGTGTGTGTGTGTGTGTGTGTGTGTGTGATAACTATGAATAAAGGGAAAGACTGAGGCACACAACTCTGAGTGTGGCTGACTCTGGGGTGGAGGGGCAGTATGGGATCAGAAGAGACTCCAGGTGAGCAGGGGACAGCGGTGGTGGGTCCCCCTCGCCACATCCCGTGGGCACAGCAGTTGGCATACCTGAGTGTGGGCCACCTGTCGCAAGGCCGGATTGACGGATTGACTAAAAACAGGGAGCTAACATTCACGTGCTCACACATCAGGGAACAATGCGTGCCTGGTACGCATGTTTCCTCTTTCACGAGTAATGATTAGTGTTTCATCCAGTTTAATAGACAGGTTTATAAAAATATTTAGACTGAATTCTATTTAAGCCTACTTCAGTACTTAGCACACAGCTCGTTCATTCTGAGTTCCCCATCTTATTCCACCTGTCAGTCAGCGGGCAGGCTGCAGGCGGTGCCTTTCTAGAGCTCATGCCTACCTGCGAGTGTCTCTCTTGAGAGGGAGTGCAGCTTATCCGAGTAGGAAGTCCTAGCGCTGACTGACCTCCCCTCAAATCTGTTTCTGGCTTAGTGGCAGTGGGCATCGAATTTTGAGGGTAGAAACCAGCCCCATCCTCCTTCCCTCTGGAGGATCCTTTTAGACCTTGATGCTCAAGAAACTCTGCTCGGGCTCCTCCAGGGTGTGGGGGGCCTTCCAAACACACTGGGTCCCCTTCACCCCTGAAGGCGTCTCTGCCTCTCTCTGTTGTCCTCCTCGCCCTCTGGGACGTTCTGGGTGATCCACTTTCTGTCCGCTGGCCAGCTCTGGGATGATTGCAGCATGCTGATTTTAGTAGAAACCGCTGTAAACCCTCCAAATGTCATGCCCGTTGCCGTGTCCTCTGCTTTGGAGAGCACCCCCACCTCTGCCTGCAAACACAGCCACCGCGGCTGCCTCTGCCCCCCTTCTGCTGCCTCACCAGGCATCGCTGTTCTGCTCTTGCCTTTTTATTTCCTAAAACCTGGGCGTCAACTCCCATTTTCCATCTCATCATGTGTTCTTGGAATAAAGACCCTTGAAAGAGGTTTCCTGGGATGACCTAGCATTTTCCTTGCCCTCTAGTCACCAAACTAGAGTGAGCCTCCAGGAGCCACTGGCTGGGCTGAGGACCAGAGGGGTGGGGGAGGGTGCTTCAAGGCGCAGACCACGGAGCCTCTTGTCTGTGAGTCCGTGTGCCCTCCCTCAGTGCCGGGCGGGGATGGAGTTGATGTTGGTTGTGGCTCCTCTGGCACCAAGTCTCTGGGGAGCAGGTTCTTGGGTCCTGTATACTTGTGTCTCCACACAACCTCCGAGCAGGAAATCCGATCACATCTGTGTTTTTGGCTGCTGGTCCACAGCCCCCAATGAGTCATCTGGACAAGCAGCCCACCCTCTTTTGGGGGACCTTTTGACTCTGAGGATCTCTTCAATGTGGAGAGGAGTCTCACTGTTCTTTGTGTAATGTCTAATGATCAATTCCCTGATCTAACACATCTATTAAGCATATTTCCCTAAATATTTAAACACACTTGCACAATTAATGAATCCCAACTAAAAAATTAGCCAATAAAATTTCCCAGATATTGATTATCAACTTTAGTCAAGTGCTTCTAGATGTTTAATTAAAACCACAAACTTAGTATATCAGATTTGCTTAAATTGCTTCAAATACCTTTACAATTGTGTAAAACACATGTGGTATGGGCTGAATGTTTATGTTCCCCAAATTAATATGTTGAAGCCCTAAATTAGCCTCACATAACTGTATTTGGAGATGGGCCTTGAGGACAGGAGGTGATAAAGCTAAAAATGAGTTATCGAGGGTGGGGCCCTGGCCTGACAGGCCTGTAGCCTTGAGAGGAGGGAGCCTAGAGCTCTCTGCCCTGGGAGGAGTGAGCCAGGCAGCCCTCACTAGAATACAAACTTGAGCCACCTTAACGTTAGACTTCAGCCTTCAGAATTGTGTGGTCTGGGGTACTTTATTATAGCAGCCTCATCTGACGGAGACACCTCATAAATTTTCCCAAGGACTTAAAAACAGGGTTTGGGGGGCTGGGGTAGATGGGTGGGTACATGCTTGTATGCTTTTGTCACAATGTACTGAACTGTGCTAAAAAGAGTGAGCTGTACTGTCTATAAATTGTACCTCAACCAACAGAAACCCTGCAGTTTGCTTACATGGAAGCCAGTTACAGATGTGAAGCCATAGCCCCTACATAGTTCATTTCTTGTTCTAATACTTTTCAGGGCTGCTGCCATCTTCCAGAAACAGAGGAGCGAGGATGGGCCCTTGGTGGTCTAGCCTGTGGGGTCAGATCTTTTCCAGCTCTCCTCTGTGTGATTGACGTGCCCTGGGGTCAAGCCTTCCTTGCTGGGAAGGCGCTTCCTCCACACCCAGGAGTCACCGACCGCCAGGGGCCGCGTGTGGACTTGGGCCGTGAGCCCCACAGGGACGGCACAGGCGCTGCCTCTCAGCTGCTCACAATCATAGTGAACAGGGAAGTTGTTTCAGGGGTGCTGACAAGTGTGTCCCTGGTAGGTGCTCCTCTGTGGGACTCTGGCTCATCCATCTCCTGCACCCACAGCGTAGGCCCAGACCCCATGGCTATGTGGGTGAGGCCTGCGTACCGCTGGAGCCACACCTTTCTCGCTGCTTCTTTGCTGTGTGCTGCTACCTGTTTTTGCTTCTCAGGACTTTTCCCCAGTGCCTCCCACACCTGCTCAGAGCCCCTCCCCGACCTACACAGGCAGGACCACTCACCGCAGACCCATAGAGGATCCACAGCCCTGTGTCCCCCAGTCAGAAGTCTGTTAACACAACGACAGCCTCTGCTAGCCACCCAGGCTTTGATGCCGGTGCTCCCCTCCTCCTCAGGTTCTTCATGGAGCTGTGGCTTTTCACAGATGAAGTGGTCCAAGTAATTTCCTGTGTCTATCACCTGTGTGTCTGGTACTGCAGTGGTCACATCTAGGCAACAGAAACCTCTAGCTGGCTGCTAGGTCCTGTTGGCACATCCCCAACTTCCCCAAAGCCTCTTGGCCTCTGGGGATGTCAGAATCTCAGAATGGCGAGGAGCCAGGGATTCTCTGGACTCCAGACAACCATCGGTGGAGACCCAGGTGGGGGAGGGCTGACAGTGCGTTGTGTGGTGCCCAAGACCTCCTGGCCTGAGTCCAGTGCTGGTAAGCCATGCTGTTTCATGCCAGTGTAGACACATTCAGAACACCTGCGGGCCCTTTATTCCCTAACTGCAGGCTGTCTCCTTCCTGTCATAACCCTGCCACCTGGCTGACCCTACGTAGGGGTCATTGTTGGCATCTCACCTGTGGTGTGGGGCATTGCCCTGAGGAGAACCACTGGCTTTGGGTGCTGAGGGCCTCTGAACATCCATGCTCTTGACCCTGAGATTTCCCCAGGGGCACACACCGGTGTGGCCTGGAGCCTCACCGCAGCATTCTTGGTAATTGGTAAAAAATAATCATAGTGAGTGGGGAAACTGATTCTCTGACAGAGAGATCCAAGTGGTAAAACACCCAGTGGGCATTCTCAGTCACACTGCTGACTGGGTGCCGTGACGCAGAAAGATGCTGGGTGGAGACCATTAGTGAACTAAGTGAAGAATAGAGGGTGCTTGAAGGCCCGCGAGCGCTGCAGGCCCCGGGTGAGGAGGTGCATGCAAACACACAACACGTGTGACACACCAGACACAACACACAGTCCACATACAACACACACATCACACAGCACGTGCTACACGCACACACAATACACGGCACACAATACACAACAGGGACAACACATACATGACACACAGCATGCTACATACCACACACTATAAGCAGCACACTGCACACAACAGAGAACACACAATACACTACACATAGCACGCACAGCATACAGATAATACATACGCATACAACACACGTCTGTGCACAATACAGACAACACATGCAATATAACACACACGGATGCATGTGCCCACACATAGGATACACAAACACACACATGCACAACACACAGATGTTTGTGGGGAAAGTTCTGGGGCACCAGATACCCAAGTACATAAGCTTCCCTGGATGAGGGGGTAACAAGTGATTCTCATTTTCTTCTTGAGATTTCGCTATATTTTCCAAATACTGTATGGTGACCGGGTATGAATGTTCTAAGAAAACAAGTCCAGCTATGTTTGATTTGAAAGTAAAACAATATCCCCCTCATTTCTCATCAGGGTTGCTGGGAGAGCAGACCTGAATGCTGTGTGGCTGCAGCGGGGATCCTGGGCCCAGGGTGCTCCTGCTTGCAGGCGAGGCCAGCAGGAAGGGGATCAGGGATCCCCTTGGAAGGGATTGGGGCCTCCACCCACCAGCCCTGGGCTGTTTTTAGCTCTTCTCCCCCTCTGGGCGTCATCCCGGCATCGGCATCGGGTCAGCTCAGAAGGGGTTAAGATGCCCCACCAATGCAGATTAGATTTAATTAATCCTTTTCATCAGTTGCAAATATACCTTCTGAACCCTATTAAAAACATGAATATGCAAATGCAGACCTTTTTTAATTCTCATTTTCAAGGACTTGGTGTTGGGGTTTGATTAGTGAATTCCGTTAACAGCCTGTAAACCTGGTGCAAAATTTAATTTCCATATTAAGTTTGAAAAAAAAAGGAAAGAAAAAGGCATGAAGGCTGTTGGTAATTGAGCTAATTATAGTGTTACACCAAGGAGGCACCACACAGCCAGCAGGTGGAGGTGGCAGAGGCCTGGGTTGACTGAGGTGCCCTCCCTGGGGCGTCTCCCGGGGCTTCAGTGCCCTGAGCCCTCCCAGCAGGTCGGTTTTCAGCCCTCTTTCTGGATGTGGAGACTGAGGCTCCAGGGGAGACCTGCCCGGGAGTGCCTGCAGGTGGGGCAGAGCCACGGTGACCGGGTCACTTGGTGTCCGGGCTGCTGGAGAAAGGGGAGGGCCCTTGGGCCGCCTGGCTGTGCCACCCAGCTGACTTGCTGGGACAACCACTTCTCTTTCAGGTCCAATTTCCCGAGTCAAACAGGGAGGTAACAATAGTGTCTTCAAAACTACTGGACTCACCATGGACTCACCAGTACTTATGCTCCACAGCGAGCCAGGCATGTCGGGAGTGGAACCCCGAGGTGGACAAGGCCCTCCCCATACAGTGCTGACATTCTGGGGCTGTCCCATCCCAGATGGTGGCCTATGACCCCATGTGGCTACCGAGCCTGTGAATTGTGGTTGGTCCACACCAACAGAGGCAGTAAGTGTAAACCAAGACATTAGATTTCCAGGCCTCAGAGGCAGGGAATATAGTAAGATGAATGTTTCATTAGTTTTTATATTGATTACAAGTCAAAATAAAATTTTGGATATACTGGATTAAATACATTTACTAAAATTAATTTCACCTTTTACTTTTTAAATTTGGCTACCAAAATAGCAATTACATATGTGACTCATATTTCTATTGGACAGTGCTGTTCTATGGGTTCTTGAGAAGATAACCAAACTGATGAAAAAAAATGTGTATTATATATACCACCTATAACATATGTGCATTACAAATAAAATATGCGTAATAAAATGCCAGGCAGTGGTAAGTGCCATAAGGGAGAGAAAGTCAGGAGGGGGCACCCACACGTGAGGACGTGATTCAGTTCAGGCCGCGATATCCAGGGCCCACGGACAGGGGCTTGTTAACACGGGGATTTCTCACGGTTCTGGAGGCGGGAAGTCAGGGATCAAGGTGTCAGCGGGGCTGGCTCCTCCTGAGGCCTCTCTCCTCGGCTTATAGGTGTCACCTTCTCCCCGGGTGCTCACACGTCATCCCGCTCCTCTCTCCTTGTAAGGGCTCCAGTCACACTGGCTCAGGCCTCCTTTTACCTTAGTCACCTCGTCATCACTTACAGGCCCCTCCTCCAAGTACAGTCACATCCCCAGGTGCTGGGAATGTGAATCTGGGAGGACACAATTTGGTTCATCGTGGAGGATGAGCCAGGTGAGATTTGGGAACGTGTCCCCACTGGGGGGACAGTGAGGTGGGCTGGGGGTGGCACGCGTTAAGGCAGCTGCGGAGTAGCTGTCAGCACTACTGACCCACTGGAAGCCCAGCCCAAACCGCCCTCACTCCCAGGGCACAGTGAGCAAAGGCCGGACCACAGCAGAGGCTCGCCGCAAGCTTTCTCTGTTCATTTGAATCTGGAACTTCGATCCATGTTTGTTTGGTCTTGGTTTGGCTTTTGTTTGTTTTTTAAAGTAATGACCAAAATTGTTGAGAACTATGGAAGTTCTGAAAGATGCTGTCAATTTTCCTCTAAAATGAGAATCTGGTGTTTCTGTAGGTTATTGTTTTCAATAAAACTTCTCGAGTATTTTGGAAATAACAACAAAAAACCCAGTGAAATACGTCAGTAGATGCTTTTATGGAAAATTTCCAAGACAATTGTTCAACGAGAAAAACCAAGCTGCAGAACAACTCAGTTATTTTAAAAACCATACACACAACCAAGTGAAATCAAACAATGGCTTTTTGTGTGTCCGCGTTAGGTGGGTGAACCCATCTGCAGATGCAAGAGGCTGGGACGGGGCCAAACAGAACTTCCTTTTACTCCACATTTCTATTGATAGAACATTTTTCTTTTCACATTGATGCTACATTAAAAGTGTGCAGCTAAAGATAAAGAAAATGTAAACAATGAGACAGACAGCAGGCTGGGCTAGATGATGTCTGTACGGGCCCCGCTTTCCATCACTTGCAGGAGAGCAAGATTCCATGCCCTGCTTCCCACACTTGATGGTCTCTTGCTGTGTGACTTTGGAGAGGGCCCTATCCCTCTCTGGGCCTGAAGCAGCTATTAAGCTAGTTTGGTGAAGTACTTGTCCTCATTACGCATGCATGCATGTACTCTTGTGGTAGTCATGCACACACACAATCCATGCCTGTGCAAATGCAAACAGTGCACACACAAACTCACAACCATGAAGCTATATACACAAAGTCCTGCATGTATACACATGTGTACAGTCCTACATACTATGTACACAATTTGTCATGCACACACACTCCTTCCTATATGGTCTGAGATTCCATGCCCCAGTATAGAGGCCCTCAGCCTCCCTAGGTCCTGGCATCCTGGTGACCTTTAGCCACGAGGGAGATGGGCCAATGCCTCAGAGGCTGAGTTGTGAGTCTGGATCAGGAAGGCGGAGTTTGGGTGCACGTAACCGGAGGCACATCCCTGTCCTTTCTGAGCCTCAGTCTTCTCCCCTGCAAGCTTCAACTTGCAGGGTCATTATGAGATGAGGAGCTCTGTAAATTGGGATGTTTCTTTCAGGTAAAAGCTTTACCAGCTTGAAGGTGCTTTCATCTGCTTGGAGGTCAAGCCCAATGCAGATACTGATTCAGAGGGCTGGTAGGAACCCAAGAACCTGCATTTCTCACAAGTCCCAGGGCTGCTGCTGCTGGGCATGAGGGCTAGAAAAAACCCGGTGACGTACTCATTTCCAGAAGGACATGAGCGGGACGCACGCATAAGGAGGGAAGCAATAACAATGGCAAACTGCATACTGGCAGACGGAGAGAGAGGTTGGGGTGCTGGGTGGGAGTGGGGGTCCTGAGGAGACCCCAGCAGGTGGCACTGTCCCCCCTGGAGCCACGAGGAAGCTGGAAGGCGCCCTGTAGCACACCAAATCCTGCTACACTCTGGCAATTACAGTTTATCGCTGCGGCACTAATCCCTTAAAATTAGTCATTAGCGGCTTAAGAATCATTTACCATCAGGCGTTCACTAATGAGCTTGTGGAGGTGGGATCTGTCAGAACCAGAACTTTCAGTGGCTTGCCCACCAGAAGCTGAGTGGGACCCCTGATCCCTGTGAGAAGTCATTTTAATCCTCCCTGGCAGCTGTGGGAAGAGAATAAGTTGGCCCAGGGGGAAGATGTTAGCTGGGCCTCTGCTCCCCTCTCCTACCCCGACACTTCAGGAGAGCGGGTGGCGTCTCTTGCCTCTGTTCAGGAAAGGAAAATTCCATCTTCAGAGCATAGGCACCCATGGCCCTTGCGCTGTGTGTCAGCGCTGGCAGAGCAGTTAGGCCTGGGGTGACTTTCCAGGGAGAAGGGGCCTCTCACTGCAGAGGGAGGGAGGTGGGGAGTCTGGCGCAGGGATGAGGCTCAAGTTCAATGTTCATTTGGGATTGAGGCCCTTGTCCGTTGGCTGTTAGCTATCCCAACCCATCTCACAGAAGGGGTGTGTAGGCTTGGCCGACCAGAAATCTTGCCAGGGACTGTGATTCTTGAAGGTGATGTGGGATCCTGGGTAGTTAAAGGATCATTGGGTGGGTGGGGTGGGGGGGTGCCCTGGTGGAACCCTGTGGCAGAGAAAGAGGGAAAAGTCCCTGCAATGAGACTACATGTCCACCGGTGGGAGTCAGTGCTGTGGCA
Organism: Scalopus aquaticus; assembly: GCA_004024925.1. Lineage (NCBI taxonomy): Eukaryota > Metazoa > Chordata > Mammalia > Eulipotyphla > Talpidae > Scalopus > Scalopus aquaticus. The sequence continues at coordinate 106,299 of PVIJ01001879.1, forward strand.
CAACGGGGGCCACCGTTTTCTGAGTCTGGGTGCTCAGCCCTACCCAAAACCTTCTGGCACATTCCTTTCCTGCCTGTGTTGGCTGGAATCCAGTTTCTGGTCTTGCAACCCAGATACCACTTTTGGTGCCTCTAGCCTCAGGATGTACCCCGTGTAGGCCCAGTGGTGACTGGTCCCCTCTGCTGCACACTGGGCAGATGTCAAGGGCTTCTGTCCAGGTCCAAGTTACAGGACACCTGGCTTTCTGGTTTGTGTGACCCTTTGCTGTTTCTCAAGGCCACACCTGCTGCTGAGGCCCAGCTAGAAGCCCTACCTCAGCCATCTCAGCAGAACTTGCCCTGCTTCCACCTTTTCCGAGGGTACACACACCACACACCTGCACACATGGTTATGGGCACTTGTACACACCCACACACTCTCATATACCTACACAGGCACACACACATGCACAGGGTCTGCTTGGTGCATTTTCATGGGCTAAAGATTTTGCGTTGAGTTCTGACCTTATCTCGTCTTACTGTTGGCAGAGTCTGGTCTCAGCCCATCCACAACCAAGAGGCAGCTGAGCCCAGGCCTGGGTCCCTGGACACGCTCACATGCACCTGAGGATGCAGCTGTTCCATGGGGCATGTGAAGTGGCGGACTAGGAAAGATCCCACTCCCCATTCTCCCACCATGGGGCCCAAGCTCGTCTGTGGGGACATTTCCCCCCACGAAGGTGAGATAACTACCGCTGCAGCTCTGGGTCTCCTGAGTGGAGACAGCAGGTCCCAGCACAGAACGGACAAACAGATCCAAAGCCCTGAGCACCCACCAGCTCTGCCCTGGGGGCTTCTAGAAGCTCAGAAGCAGCTCATAGGGATTTTGCTCTGCACTGGTGGCCCCGTCTCCTGGAAAGTGACAGGAGCCTCCACATAGGCAGTGATTTGGGGTGAGTGCTACTGCACCCCACAGATGATGAAGATGAAGTATGGCAGAAGGGCCTCTGTCCTCCACACTGGCACTGGGGCCCCCAGGTGCATGGGGCGAGAGAACTGGGGCTCATCTGAGGGGTGAAGGGTGCAGAAAGTCTGGAGGCTGGGCCGGAGTCCCAGTTCTCAAGGGCTTGTGGCCCCAGGAAGCCAGGCCTTGGTGTTGTCATCTGCAAAGCAGGGGTGGCAAAGGCCTGCTCAAACCAGCCGGGGCTCTGGGTGCTCAGCAGGAGAGCACGGTGGATGAGCTGCCAGCCCCGCGCGGGTCCTGGGCCTCCCTGGGCCGCATCGGGGCACACTTCATGGTCCCAGACCGGGGCCCAGTGGACCTGACCAGGACACACGAGTCTCAGTCTTCAGCTTCTCTGGGATTAGTAGACAAGGGTGGGGTGGGGGTGCAGCCCCCACACATGGGGCACGCTCAGGCCACACTCCCCCAGGGCTCTGGCTCTAGGGAGCAGGAGGACTCAGTCCTGCCCCCATCCTGCCTTCCTCCTCTGGCAGTGACCTTGGGCAGCTGTGCCACAGAGCTGCCTGGCAAGACTCTGCCCTGTGGCTGCTCTCGCGGCCTCTGCTGGGCTCAGATAGCGGCTTGCTGTGCACACGGCGCTGACGACCAAGCTCGCGGGGAGCTGCCGGCCATGGGCCCACACGCAGGCGGCTGACGTCACGCCACATTTTCCCCATGACTGGCGATGGCAGAGTGCGAGCTGCATGTGAATGAGGCAGCGCTTTATCTCCATCCCCAGGTACCAACGGCAGGACCACCAACCCAGGCTCCCTTGAGATCTCCCAGTCCCTGGCTGGCAGCCCTTCGTGACCCTCGTGCCCAGGCTGACCCGTGAGCCTCATCCTCAACGCAGGATGCTGGGGGTCGAGGGGACACGAGCTCCCAGGACCCCCAAGCCCACACTCCTTATTACTAGGAAGACGACAGTGGTCCTGAGGGAACAGAACGAAGGAGAAGTGATTGTGGAAGCAACGGCTGGGTTTCAGAAGCTCCCCACCAGTATGAGGGGCCCAGTCAGCACTTGCTGCAGTCGCCTAGGCAGAGGACTCGGAGCTGCTTGCCCAGCTAGCACCTGAGGCTGTTAGGGTGTCACCTTCCCTCCGAGCAGAGCTGCACCAGGCTCTCCACGTGGCTGTGCAGGGAACACCGTGAGCAGCTGCTGGCGCTGCTCCCAGGCTGCCTACCCATGTCCCCCGTGTCCAGGAGCTGCCCTGGGCCAGACTGAGTGTCAGCAGAGGGAGCCTGTCAGCTCGGGGCTCAGACACACACAGTGAGTTGGGTGGGGGGCTGAGAGGAACCTTTATTTCATTAGGAGCCAGAGACCTTGGCTGGCAGCCCCAGGCCCTCCGGCCAGGCTTCTGGGGACAACTGGATGTGACTGGCATGTGGGTAGAGATACTTGGGGAGGGGACAGGAATAGGTCTCACAGAGTACTGTCCATCAGACCACCTAGCCAATTTTCTAGGATGAAGGGTGAGGAGGCTGGAGGCCCTTTGCTGGCAGGGCAGGAGTGAACGCAGGGGTGGGGGAGTACCGTGCCAGGATGTCCCCGAGCAGCTTAACTCCTGCTGACCAGAGGTGTGCCCACAGGGGCTCCACGTATCCCATGATGCTGCTGCCCAGGCTTGTCGATAGGGTGGAGCTCACGGGTCCCAATCACAAAAAGACACTGCCTAGTCCAGGCAGCTGGCAGCTTGTGGGCAGAGGAGACTGGGGTGTGTTGCAAATGGGCAGGGTCAGAAGTACAGGCAGGGCTGGGATCTGTGGGGACAAACCCCAACAACCTCCTGCCGGTGCCTGCTCCCACCTGCAGAGGCTGAGGGCTGGTGATGGTCGGGGCCAGCGGTTGCAGGCTAAGCCACCGTCTGGCGACTGAAGAGGTCAAGGGTGAGGGCACTGAGGAAGGCAGGGATGCTGTCCTGGTGCAACAGATGCAGCTCGATGAGCTCCTGCACGGTGCGCGAGAACTCCGTCTCCAGCAGCTGCATCTTGGCACCAGAGGGTCCCGTGGCCTGCGGCGAGAGACATGGAGGTGGCGTTAGTTTGGAGGGGAGCCTCTGGGTGATCTCTCCACTCCCGTCCCCACTGGCCTCGCCCACAACAGAATAGCAAGGAGCAGGAGACCTAGGGGCCCAGGAGGGCTGTCCCGAAGGGGGGCCGGGTTCTGCTGTCCCAGTTTCCCTCATCCAGTCAGAGAGGGACGGGCCTGTCCCTGACCGCCAGCAAGGCTGGGTACCTGCTCAAGTCCAGGCACCTCCCAGCAGGAGATGCCATTTCTTGGGTCTCCTGTGTGGCGAGCCCAGTTCCAGTGGGTGGGGGTCTCCCCATGTTCTGGAATCTTGGAGAACGGGACCAGGCAGGTAGACTCCCATTCATAGTTCCTCCGGGTGAGCCTACCCAGCCATCCCCCTCCTTCTAGGCCAGTGAAGACCATGGCCTGAACGACCCACAACTCTATAACTCAGTGTATGAGAGGACAAACAACGCAACTCAAACGTACATAAAGGATGTGAATGTATGTTTCTCTAAGGAAGCCATTCTGATGGCCACGGTGCCCACGGAAAGATGCTCAACACAGGTCAGGCCCACGATGAGATGCCAGCTCCCAGCTGCAGAGACGGCCGCAGTCAGACAGTACGGAGGGTCAGTGAGGACGTGGCGAGGCGAGACCCATGCAGGCTGTCAGGGTGTGCAGCATGGGGGACAAGTCCAGTGACTCCTCATAAAGCTCAACACATGACCCAGCAGTTCCACTCCTGGTACATGCCCAGGAGAAACGAAATGCCTGTCCACACAAAAGTCCCATGTGGACACCCACGGCAACAACAGTCACAGTCCAAAAGGAAACAGTCACCACCGGCTGGGTGGACAGACAGAACGTGCCCCTCCACCAATGGAATATTTTCCAGCCTCAAAAAGGAAGTTCAGACAAAGCTACCACGTGGATGAAACCTCAAAACATATGCCCAGTCAGACAGAAAAGATCGCATCTGCATGATTCCACTTACAGGAAGTGTCCAGAAAGACAGACAAGTTCATGCAGAGAGAAAGCAGGGGGGTGGTTGTCAGGGGCGGGGGTTCGGGAGGGAGTGAAGGGTGACTGCCAGGGGGGTAGGGGTCTCTTTGTGGGTTGTTAAACATGTTCTAACTCTACACAGCTCTGAAACTGCTAGGAAGAACTGAACTGTACACACCAGTGGGCGACTTGCATGGTATGTGAATTATATCTCAGTAAAGCTGTTAATAAAAAGCTCTCCTCTGTCCTGAAGGCTGGTGGGTGCTACCTGCTCCCCCAAGAGCTGCAGGGTACTGCTGAACCCCAGCACAGGACTGGCTGTCCACTCTGCTTGTGTGCATGTCTCACCCTGGCCAGGCCTGAGAGGTGTAGACCCCGCACCTGGCAGCATCCCCCGTACAACCCTCCTGCATGGAGGAGCCATATACGGCCAGGCCCCATGTCCTCGCGCGTCCTCTCAGAATCCAGGGATGCAGTTCGGCATGCGCCCCCCTCTGACTCCTGACTACAGACCCTGACCCCGCTGAGTGCCCTTTAGAGCCTGGGGCTCAGGCATCTAACCCACTGTCTAAACTGCCACGGATCTTGTTTGCTGCCTCACTTGGCGGGCCCTGCCTCTGGGTAGCCTGTTCCCCTGCCTGTTAATACATTTAGCCTTGTCATAGTTCAAGACAAACCATTTTTAAACAAAAACAAGAGAAGCCATTCTGACCTTTTACGAAGAAAATTCTTTCATTTCTGCCTCTGCTCTTGATTCTGATTCCTCCCTCCCGCCCCCCTTAAATGTCAGAGGGGCTGATTCTTCTACAGCTGTGGGAAGGGGGGTGAAGTAGATGGCGGGGTCCAGCACAGGCTGGGGGGTTGCAGCACAGCAGATCTGAGGTTTGTTCTCTTGGCTCAGCGGACCTGGGCCACGCCGAGCCCCGTCCTCCTCCTTCCAGACGGCACCGAGTCCAGGTCTTCCTGCCCACGTCTCCCCTGCTCACCGGGAGGTGGTCTTCAGCCAGTTCTGACTTAAAGACAGCGGTTCCCTACTGCCTGAAGGCTGTGGGGCCCCAACCATTGTTGATGTGAATCAGTCTGACTGTCCCTGAACTCCAACCAACCCCAAGTCCATCTTTGGGTGCCTCAGCCCACCGCTCAGCACTCATAAGGCACCTACTTGGCGATCAACGCTGTGCCACTCTGGGAGCTAAGGCCGCAGAGACCCGCAGGGGCTGGGCGGGGCTGGGCGGGAGCAGTGTGCATGTGGGGTCACCAGGGCGACTTTCTCACCCAAATCTGGGTGAGTCCAAGTGTCCGCAAACTGCCAGCCTCTGCTGCCCAGCTACCGCCCTGCAGGACCCCTGCTGCCCCTCCTCCCGGGGGCCCTGTCCCCTCCTCTTGGCCACACTTCCCTTTGCCTGCTGGGGGTGTGTCAAGAGGCATCTCTGCGCAGACTCAGCCCAGCAGCTGTGTTATCAGAACGTGCCATTGGATTCTGCTGCACCATCCATCTCTGCTTAGCACTCTGCCATGTTCAAATGCCACCCAGTCCCCAGGTACCTTGTAAATCACTCTAATTAGGGGCTGTTCACTTAAAATTAGACCACAATTTTTTAAAAAGCAAATTGCCCAGTAAGACATGTTGGCTGTGGCTGGAAATATTTATGGGCTGACTGTGCTGTCTGTCTCTGCTGCCGTCGACATCTGGGAGTGACAGGCAGCAGTGTGGCCTGCAGGCGCCCTGTGGGAAGTGAGACTTGCAGCCATAATGAAGACCTCTCTGGCCACAGATCCCAGCCCGGCCTCTCCTCAGCTTCCTCCCAGCTGAGACAGCAGAGCGGCTGGCTTTGCTTTCCCCCAGACTCTGCAAAGCCAAAGCTTGGCCACCATGTTGGTCCATGTAGGAGCGGGGCATGGGGTGGGGCACGGACATGTTCGGGGCACAGGGGCATCACATACGGAGAGCAGCACTGGTTTCAGGGCAGGTGGGCTCCTCTTCCGGCTCTTCCTCTGCAGTCATTCTGAAAAGCACTGCTTGAGACAGCCGCTGGGCTCACAAGGTGCCAGCTCCAAGGGAGTTCATTACTACAGTCTTAGTACCCCTCAAACCTCTCAGGGGCCCAACCAGATGAGTGTGAAGCAGGCACTCATAATGCTCCTTCAGCAGTGATGCCCTAAGCAGGGAGCCACTTAAGCCGAGGAAGGCCCCAAGGAGAAGAGATAAGACATCCCTGTCTTTGAGGAGGTTCCCCTCTCTGTGACCCCCAACTGCAGTGGGTGGCTTGCAGACAAAGTGCCAAGTGAGAACAAACTGGTAAGTGCAAGACTGCCTTTTCTTGAGGGCACTGAAGAAATTTCCAGAAATGAGGAAACAGTGGAAGGAAAACAGAGATCAAATCCACCACAAGGTAGGGAACCCCAAGTCCTGATTCAAAGAAACAACACTTAAATCATATAATAAAATGATCAAACAATCAAAGAGTATAAATGCTAGTCTCCTGAGACATGGAGTGCTATGTGGATGCTGTTTAATGACATGGTGGTGCCGTGGCCACGGAGTCACATCGCTGCACCCTCTAGAGAAGCGGCTGTGGCCAGAGTCCAAACACAGAGATTCCTGTGGTGGCTGAGTGTAAAGGAGAGGTCAAAAAAACAGAAGTCTAGGGTACCTCGGAGGACACAGGAGCCAGAACTCAAGGACAGAAGGACAACAGGAAAATCATGAAACATGGAAATTAAACAGCACACTTATAAGTTACATGGCAAAAGAGGGAGTCTCAAAGGAAACAAAAACACAGAACTGAGTGAAATGAAACCACACCAAGTCCCAGTGGGTCCACCTGGGATGGGGGAGAAAGGGACGGCGCTGGGTGCTGATGTTTGAATCTGGGGGGCACCCAGGCCAGTGAGCTATGCTCCAGCTCAAGAAATGAGAGAAAAAGCCAACAAACCTAAAGCACACCGAAGGAAGGGAACAGTAAAGACTAGAGCGGGAGTAAAAATTGAAAACAAAGAATTATTAAAACAAAAGGCTGGTCCTTTGAAAAATAGCAATAGAATTGGCAAACCTCTAACAAAACCAACACAGATAAAAAAGACAGAAACTACTAACGTCAGAAATGAAATAGGGAATATTACAATAGATCCTGGAGGTATTAGAAGAGCATCAAGAAAATACTATTCAAACCTCTTGATGCTCGTACATTTGAAAATGAAGAAGAACTGAACTGACTGCTTGAAAATCACAAAGTACCAAAACTTAGCTAAGATGAAATAGATAACATGAATAGCCCTATAACCATTAGAGAAATTGAATTTATAACTCAAAAATTCTGCAAAAAGAAATCTCTCCAGTACCAGATGGCTTCCCTGGGCAATTTTATCAAACAGTAAATGAGAATTAGTTACTAATTTTACACAATTCCCCCCAGAAAGCAAAGACAAGGAATACTTCCCCACTAAGTATTAACTTGATTCAGAAATTACAGAGAAAAAAGAGAAAAATTCAGACCAATATCTCTCATGAACTTCAACCCAAAAAAAATCTTCAACAAATATTAGCAAATTTACTTCAGGAATGTATGAGAAACATGCAGACATATGTTTTATGTGAAAACCACACCATGATCAGGAGGAATCTGCTTTTATATAAGGCTGGGCACCAAGAGTTTTGGTGATGTGCCAGAGTCACACAGCTTCTAGGTGAAAAGTCAAGTAACCACATGGAAAATCAAGGTGATCCAAGACATCAAGAGGTGAAAGAAAAGTCATATGATCCATCCACTGTTGCAGAAAGAGCTTCTGACAGAATGCAACATGCATCTGTGATAAGAACTTCAGCGAACCAGGGCCAGAGCACATGTGGCCACCTCGTGGCACAGACGGTGCGGCACAGGACCGGCACAGGCAGACACACAGAGCCATGGAACAGCCTAGGGAACCTCGGCATCTCGGAGGAGGCCACAGACACACCCAACTGCAGCCGTTCCCAAAAATGGTGCTGCAGCAGGTGGCTGTCCCCAGTTAAAAAAGAAAAAGTTCTGACTTAAATCTGACACCTTATACAAAATTTAAGTCAAAATGTATTAAGGATTTAAATGTAAAACATAAAATTTAAACACAGAAGAAAAATTTCAGACTCTAGGAGCAGGTAAGGAATTTAGATGTGACCCCAAGAGCGCAATCCATAAGATAAAAAGAAAATGGATGACTTGGGCCTCATCAAATGAGCAACATTTACACCGTGAAAGACCCTTCTATGAGGACGACAAGACAGCCACAGGCTGGGAGATGATATTTGCAGGTCGCACAGCTGAGAGAGGACTGGCATCTGCGAGTCCAGCTCTGTCTTCTGGAATTGAGGTCCACAAGTCTGCTTTGTCCATGACCGTGTCCTGGCACTTAGAACAGGGTGCAGCACATGGGAGGCTCCACCAACAGAGCTCCCACAGCCTCCCCTTCACAGGCTGCCACGAGGCACATTCCACTCATTTCTAGGATTCTCCAATTGCTCTCTATCCCGAAGAGCTGCTCTCAGGCAGGCCCCAGTCTTCTGGTCTCTGCTTTATTCTCATGACAGACCTGAGTTCACAGCAGCCACGGAGAGGAGGGAAACACACAGAGGCTATGATCAGGACAGAGCAGCTAGTGGGCGTGACCTGGCCTGTTGTTTACACCCTTGCTGGCTTTCCTGAGAAGCTCCCTCTGGCTGCTGTGAGGCCTGGGGAAGCCAGGATGATTGGTGGTTGTTCTCACAGTGGCATGAAAATTTCATGTTCAGATCTGTGGCAACAGACACCTAATTGGACACAGATCCAGGTGGCCCTGTTTCCTGTGAAGCCCAAACATCCTGACTTGGTCTTCTCTGAGGCCCTTTCCTTCCGGGATGACAAAGAGGGACTGGGAGGACAGGAGCGCTGGGAGGTTGTCTGGTCCCCTTTTCAGAGTGGGGTGGGTCAGCGGCCTCAGAGCCTCGGAGGAGACCACAAACATACCCAACTGCAGCCTTTCCCAAAAATGGTGCTACAGCAGGAGGATATTCCCAGTTAAAAAAGAAAAAGAATTCTGACTTAAATCTGACACCTTATACAAAATTTAAGTCAAAATGTATTATGGATTTAAATGTAAAACAAAACTTAAACACAGAAGAAAAAATTTCAGAATCTAGGAATAGGTAAGGAATTCAGATATGACACAAAGAGCACAATCCATAAAATAAAATGAAAATGAATAATTTGGATCTCATCAAATGAGCGATGTTTGTACCATGAAAGACCCTTTTATGAGGACGACAAGACAGCCACAGGCTGGGGCCAGCCAGCCCCACTCACCTCTGCTCAAGATGGGGCTGGGGAATAGAAATGTGGGGTCATCAGTACTAACCAGCCCGCACCAAGGCCTGCTGTGTTCCTGGCCTTGGTGAGTGCCACAGGCCTTCTGGGGTAAACGGAGTCATCATCAAACTCAACCCACCCACCCAACAACTTCTCCTGTTCCTGCATCTAGGCAGGCAGGCCCCTTGCCTGGTGCACAGCAACATCCTGGGCTTTGAAGTCAGTCAGACCTAGCTGACTTTGGCTTCATGCCTAGAAAGAAGCTGTGTGACCTGGGCACACTGATGAAGTTCTCTGGGTTGAGGCTGAGGAGACTAGGGATCGAGTTTGTAAAGGTACCTAGCCATAGGAACTGGGCCATGGGTAAGCAAAGTCCACCGGGAAGCAAGGGGTCCAGCCTCGGGCCCTTCTGCTGCACTGGGACTGGTCTTCCACCATGACTGAGGAGAGATGGGCCTCATTCTCCCAAGGGACCCCGTGCCTGTGTGACCTGGGCTATGTGCTGACACTACTCCAGGAGCTCAGGGAAGGAGAATCTGTCTTGATTAGGCAGCAAGAAAATCAAAGTGCTTCCATCTTCAAACAACTGTCTAGGTTTCTCAAGCTGAGAATCTGACACATTCCAAGTGCTTTCATGTGCTCACAGGCTGATCTGGGGAGAGCAGCTTAGCCACGTCAGTCAGGAAATCGCCTTGAACTTTTGTGCTGGAGAAAGCCCTGCGAGGATGCACTGTTGTTGTCATGTATGTCACATACTCACCTACACATTCACTCTCTATCACACACTCACACTTCTACATACAGAGGGAAAAGAAAAAGACCACTAGAAAATTCATTGAGCTGGTAACAGCATTGAGAGAGCTAAAATTAAAAGTGGGTCACTATGGATGTCTGCATTTTCCAGATTTTTCACTATGACTGCATGTTACATTTCTATTCAGAAAAAGTTACATCTATGTAATCTGTGGCGGCTCTGCTGCCATAGTCTCCTTGCTGAGACTATGGGGCTCCCTGCTGGGTGGCGGCCCCTGCAGTGTCACTGTGAATGGGAGGTGCACCTCTAAGGCAGCTAGTCCACTGGGGACAGAGAATCCCAGATAGGTCAGGACAGTGGGCACCAGGTCAGGAGCTCTGACTGTAGTGAAGGTGAGTGCCATGGTCTCGGGAGTGCGCAGACAAGTGAGGGAATGTGCATGGGGTACACAGTTTGAGGCCTTCCCGTGTTGATGGACCCAGGGAAAGTGTGGGACCCAGTCCCAAAGTGTGACTTTGCAGGGGAAAAGGATTCATAGGAAAATGGACAACTGAGTAAAGATGGTGGCTCAAGGAGGCAGAGGTCAGATAGAGAGACTGAGCTGAGAGGGAACAGCAGTGGACTCAGACCAGGTGAGTGCCACCCTTCCAGCAGGGCGCCCCCCACACCTGCAGGGAGGCGCTTACTGCCTAACTGGAGCAGACACGTGAAAGGGAGGGAGGACTGGGGCCACGGCTGATGGGACCTCCTGTCCACCTTGTCTCAAGGGTCTCAGAGTCGATGAGGCACAGCTAGAACTCAGCCTGACTGGGAGACTGATTGGAGTGGAACACCCATGCTTGGATATTTCCAATGTGCTGCCATCTCTGGAAACAAAATGCCAGAGGGGGGAGATGGCAGTCAGGTGGGCGGGGAGATGATGCTTTTATGAGGGGGGAGGTGAGGCTCAGGCTGAGGGGCATGATGGGGCTCAGGCTGTGTGCTGACTGTAAGCCCCTGAGGGCAGGCTGAGGCGCTTCCCTTGATGCACAGGGCCAAGTCTGAGCCTCCAGGTCACACTGATCAGGTGATGGTGGGTGCCTGGTCATGGCCCTGTCAGCTGGAAGACTGACTTTTAAAAATTTTTCTTTTCTTTTAAAAATTTTTTATTTTGAATTAACTATGAACTCACGGGAAGGTGCAAAAACAGCACCGAGTACTAACATAACTTTCTTCCAGCTTCCCCCGAGGGTAGAGTCTCAGGTACTTAGTATAACATCAAGATGAGAAAATGACAGGGGTCACTACTGCCCACTAGACTCAGTTTTCACAGGCACTGGTGTGAATGGTATGTGCAAGTGCACAAATGTGAGCATGCTGTGTGTGCGTGTGAGTGGCCTATGCAATTTTGCCTGCGCACGCAGCTCTGAGTAACCATTTCCACACTCAGGACATGGGTGACCCCACTGCATGAACCCGTTCCTGCTGGGTGACAGCAGGGGGCTGCCTTTTCAGTCCTAAAAAATCTCAGAGGTTTATCTTAGAGAAGGGACTCCTCTGGCCGCTTTGTCAGGGTATTGCAGAGAAATGTCAGGGTGACAAGTACCTTCACCTTCACAGGTGGTGCCTGGGGTTAGAGGTCAGGAGCCTGATGACTGGGGTAATGATGGCTGAGGTGGTATTCTGCAAATTGAGTGCAGGTGGGTCTGGATTTCCCACATCACCAGTCAGACCATTTGCTCTGGAGACCCCTTTTACTTTCACCAAGCCCTCGAGGATTTTACTTCATCTCTGGGTGCTACACAGCTCTCCTAAGAGCTAGACCAACTACTGAACATGCTGATGGGCTCTGAGGGGAAGGGCACAGGGACAGTGGCCACCACTAGTCCTGCATGCCATGTGAACTGTCTGCCCTGGGTTCTTCAAGAACCGGTCACGGATTCACTCGCTGCCTTCATGGCCCACACTGGCTGCTGCTCTCTCTCAAGCTTGGCTCCAATAGCTCCTGCTGTCTTGATGACCTCATCCCAGCCCACACTGACCACCCAGCCACTGCTGTGCCCACTAGCTCATCCTGGCCACCTTCAGAGGTTGGTCATTCCTGCTCCACCAGTTTGTCTCATAGGCCCAGGTGGGATGTGGCTCTCCCAAAGCCCTTTCCAATGCTATACTCTGGGGGCCTTTCCAGGGCACCTGCATGTCTCTTGGTGCCAAAGTTTTACACTGTCCATGATCAGCAGCTTTCATTGTTCACACGCCCTTTTTACATTCTTCCCTGGGTCCTTGGGGCCTACGCAGGTGAATCCAAAGGAGGGCCAGGCAAGTACTGCTGCAAGAGAGAACAGAGGGACACGGTAGCAAGTGGGTCAGGACAACTTGGACAGAAGGCTGAGAACAAATGTCCCGGCATGAAGTTCCAAAGAACGGAAGCTGGCAAAAAAGCATGTCCAGCATGGGGGGAAAATAGCTCACCCAATTATCCCCCGCTTAATTGTACTGAGAAACATCTAAATACTGCATGTTCTAATTATACCAGCATTATTGGAATTTACCGTCCCCGCTAGGGGTGACATTTTCCCTCACGAGTGATTTGTAGGGAAGGCAAGGCCAGGCCCCTAACAGTTGCAGATAAATCTCAAACCCACAATTATTATTATTATTCTATTTATACAGCTCTCCATCTCTTCTACAGGCGCTCCATTTTAGATCCACACACAGCTGCTCCTGTGGCCTCACTAGAGAGGGGAGGAGGGCTCACGTGGGGCGGTGAGGATCAGAGCGGTCATTTCCAGTGATCTCACCCTCACAGGTGGGTGCTCGAGCCCAACAGCTCACCTGCCTGGGACTTGCCCCAGTTCTACCACACGCTGAGAGGTCCTCGGTAGGGAAAGGAGGCCAGGGGAGGGTGAGAAGGTGATGGCATCTAGAAGGGGAAGGCCCTAAGGGCAGGAAACACCAGAGTCCCAGGGACAGAGAATCAGGGAGGAAGATGGGCAAGGCAAGTGGGGTTGGTCAAGAGTCCAGCGGGGGGCTATTTCTGGGCAGGGCTGCCTCTCATCCACACTTCTCAGGGAAAAGAGTGCTAACTGTAAAGAGCCACAAAAAACTCTGAAGGCCCACCTCCTCTTGGGACCCTGGCACCAGTGTCTAGGAAAGCCTTAGCTGTCTCATCTGTCACATGGGCCAGTGACTTTTCCCTGCCCAGCCCTCATGTGCAATAACAAGAGAGTAAGAGACATGTCAAGGAAAACACTCCCCTCCTATCACCCCAACCAGACAACTCACCCCATCTTGGAGTGATCTGAACAAAGTGGTTGATGCACGGAATGGCAATGACCAGAGTCAGGTGACCTGGGTTCAAAGTCTGGTCCCTTGTTCATTTTATGAACATATCACCCTTCCTCTCTGAGCTGAAGTATCCTCAAGGTAAAGTGGGGACAAGGTATCTGTTCCCACCACAGAGGGCTGTTGGTGGATTCAGATGACAACACATGTCAAAAAGTTGGGCAGGTTTCAAACTAAGATGTACTTACAGGGACAGATTGATCTACCCATCTGAAACAATTGAAAAAATGAGCTGCAAGAGAAGAAATGGGGGCTCCCAGCCCAGGATATGTGAGGATTAAGGATAGTGGTAGCTGACACGGGAAACATGACTTGTGATGGAACCACTTACTCTCTTGAGGAACTTTCTAGGCACTGTTGAGGGAGGGGGATCCTGGAAAAGCCAAGAGTTTGGGGAAACCAAGTTGGCAGAGGGTGTAGGAAAATCCCCTGAGAGGAGAGCTGTGTCTAGAGGAGGTTGAGCAAAGTGCTGATCAGCACGTAAGTGTAATAAAACCACTCAAGACCAGGAGAAAACACATGCAAGGATTAGAAAAAACATCTTCACAGTTTGTGAGATGCACACAGCAGTTGAAACAGTCCATGTTCTCACCAGCCACATCAGAAAAACTTTGTCATGGGGCATGGGGCAGAGAACTCAGATGATCTCACTTCAGGAACCAGATAAAAAGACCCCTCAACAGCATGCTGCTCTAGCCCTGCCACATATCTTCATCCAAGACCTGAAAGGACTGAACTGTTCCTAAGTAACTGCTCCCTGAACAAAGCTTAAAAATAGACACAGGAAAACAGAAATACCCAGCACCCAAAAAGTAAATTTCACAATTCCTGACATCCATCAATGATGACTCAGTGTGCAAAAAATCAGGAAAATATAAAGTGAAAAGAAAAATCATAGTGAAGAATCAATCAATTAAAAAAAATCCAGTACTGATATTAGAATTAGCACATTGACTAAAGAGCGTTACTTATTTCTAATAAAAATATGGCAAATGTGACAGATGTTTCACCACAACAGACTGACTTCTTTCTTGCTTGGGATCTCTGGTTCTTAGAGCTCACATGGAGCAGGCAACCACACTGTGAACTGACCATAATGCCCGGAAGTGAAGAGGTTCCTCTGGCTCACTACCCATGTAAAACCAATGCTGCCCCAACCATGTGAGTGAGCTTGAGTAGATTCTTTCTCCACCAAACCTAAGATGACTGAAGTTGCAACTGACAACCTGAAGAGAAGACATAGTTAAGTCATATCAAATTACAGGGCTTTAGAAAATGTGAGTTACCAATTTGGGGGGGGGGGTAACTGCTTATTCAGTGATGGATTACAGGACAGAAAAAACATAACTGGAAAAAAATAATAGCTTAAAACTTTTGTAAATTAATGAAAACTATAAACTGACAGATCCAGGAAGTCCAATGAACCCCAAGCACAAAAATTATATGAAGAGAATTACATGAAAATACATCATAATCAAGTACTTAAAGCCAGTTAAAAAAAAAAATCTTAAAAGTAGTGAGATAAAAACAGACACATCAGCACAGATGTAAGAAGACAGGAAGACAGCAGATTTCTCACTGGAAACAATGAAAGTCAACAGACAATGGACCAACATTTGTAAAATACTGGAGCAGCAACAAACACAGATAACTTAGAATACTGTAGCCAGTGAAAATATCTTTTAAAAACTGAAGGCTTCTTTAGATATGCAAGGGATGAAAGAATTCGTCACCAACTGACTGGCACTATAAAAATAGTTGAAGGAAGTTCTTCAGACAGAGGGAAGTTGAAGATGGAAATATAGGCCTTTACAAAAGGATGAAGAACCCCTCATTCCTTCAATGAAAGATAAAGTGGTAGCTGCATGAACAGATAGGTGAAATTTAAATTATTTAAATATCTTAAAAGATAACAGACAATTTAAACAAAAATAATAACAGGTATTATGGGGATTACTATATTTGCATAAATAAGATGTATACCACAAAGAGGACTAAGGCAGGGAGGAGAGAACTGGGAAGCAGTGTAAGATTTATAGATGGTATTATATAATTTGAAGGTTGATTGCGATAAGATGTATACTGAAAGCAACTTGTAAAACAAGGAGGCAGTTATAGCTAATATGTAAAAAGAACGGGGAGATACATGAGTTTATAAAAAAATTAAAATCAATCCAAAAGAAGATAAAAAGAAAAAGAACAAAGGACAAATAGAAAACAAATGATGAAATGATAACTTTAAACCTCATTGAAGTGTTGAGCAACTTAAATGTAAATAGTCTGAAGACCCCAGTGAAAAAGGCAGATCGTTAATGAGATACAAAAGAAAGGCTCAGCTATATCTTACCTGTAAGAAACACATTTTAAATATGAAGACACAAATAGATTAAAAGTGAAAAGATGAAAAAGTTAAATATTACTAACATTAACATCAGACAAAGTAGATCTCAGAACACAGATTACCAGGTATAAAGGCCATAAAGGCCATTTCATAATAATAAAGGGATTAATATATACATGAAATAAAAATCAGTGGAGATATAGGAAGGATGAGATAAACTCACAAAGCCAATATTTCAATAACCACCTCTTCAAAATTGATAGAAAAGATAAAATATCTGCAAGATTTGACAATACTATCAGAAAACTTGACCTAGTTGACACTGAAGCAGAATAAACAATATTTTCAAGCATACACAGAACACTTACCAAGATAGGCAAGCTTCTTCAGCTGAAAGAAATTTCAGTAACTTGAAAAGAATTCATGTCATACAAAGTATGTTCTCTGTAAGTTCTCTGACCACAACGAAATTAAATCAGAAGCTAATGACAACAAGACATCTGTAAAATTTCAAAATATTTGGAGACTAAATAACATATCTTTAAAAAGCCTATAGGTCAAAGAAGAAATCAAAAGGGAAAAAAGTAAATTTTAATTGAACAAAGAAAAAAACAAAACATCAGAATTTGTAGAATATCACCAAAGCAGGACTGTGCAGAAAATGTATGGCAAGTAATGTGTGCATTAGAAAAGAAGAAAGTCAAATCAATGACTATAGTTTCTACCTTGATGGATCACGGGTGAATTGGTGGTGGGTTACCCAAGGGGAATACAAAATGTAAAAGATATAAATAACAATAAAAATATATATTAAAAAAAGAAGCTAAAATAAAAAGAACAACTTAGACTCCAAATAATCCGAAGGGAGGAAGTCATCAAAGCAAAAATCAGTGAAATAAAAAACAGAAAAGTAAAAGCTAAAACCAAACAAACATCAAAACAAACCAAAACTATTTCTTTCAAAAGGTTAAAAAAATTGATACACCTCTGACTAAGAATAAGAGAAGACACAAAGTACTAGTATCAGGAATGGGAGAGGTAACAGCACTACAGATTTTACAGATGTTGAAAAGTTAATGAGCAAATACTATGAAAAACTTTATGACAATGTATTTGTCAATTTAGATAAAAAGAACAAATTCTTCAAAAGACACAAACTGCCAAACTCACAAGAGAAAAAGACAGCATTAACATTCTCTATCTATAAAAGAAATTCAATTTGTAAGGAGACCCTCACAAAGAAATCTTCAAGGCTAGATGACCCCCTTGGTGAATTTTTCCATATGCATAAGGAAGAAATAATACCAACTCAACATTAACTCCAAGAAAACTGAATGAGAGGTGCGCTTTCAAGTCATTTTATAAGACCAGCATTACATGTTAACAAAATCAGACAATGAAATTATGAGGAAAACCCAAACTACAGAAAATAAACCTAAGAAACATAGACACAAACATTCTAAAAAAAAATGGTAAGCACTGTATGCCCAATAATACAAGAAAGATAACACATCATGAGCAGGTGGGGTCTACCCTAGGAATGTAAGGCTGGTTTGCCATTCAAAAATCAGCCATAATAATCACATATCAGCATGTTAACAAAGTAAAGAAAAACCACACAATCATCTCAATAGATACAGAAAAAGCATCTGACCAACCCAGTGTGCATTCACCATCATCACCACTCCCCCCATACCGTTGCCAACAAACTAGGGTTAGAAGAGCAATTCTGCCTGTTGAACAGCATCTGAGGTTAAGTAAGGTAAACGCCCTTCCAGTCAGAAACAAGAGGAGAAGTCTATGCTTGCCATTTCCATTCAATTTGCTCTAGCAAAGTTCCTAGCCTGGAAAGAAAAGTATCACTATATTGACGAGAAAACAGAGTAAATTAAACAGTTACTAGAATTAATGCATAATGTTAGCAAGGTTTTAAATAAGAGATCAATATACAAAAATGAACTGTTCTTATACACTAGTTAGGAAGAGATTAAAGGTAACAACTTTTAACGGCATCAAAATAGGAAATACTTGGGCCTCCCTGGTGGCGCAGTGGTTGAGCGCTGTGCTGTGGAGCTGTCGGCGACGCGAGTTCGATGCCCAGCCAGGGAGATTCCCACATGGTGTGGCAGACCTCTCCTGCCTCGCCCCCTGCTCCCCTCAGTAGTGTACTTCAGTGGATCTGCCTGTTCTGCTCCCCACTCTGTCTCTGGTGAGCTCTCTCGCTGCCCCATGCCTCTGGCCTGTACCCTGGCTTGTATGCATAAACAAATAAATCTTTAAAAAAATATATATATATACTTCAAAAAAAAGTATATATATTTAAAGTATATATATACTTTAAAAAAATATATGCAATACTTACAGACAGAAAGTCAAAATACCTGTGCTCTGAAGCCAGAGCCAAGAGGAATTGTTCACAGCTAGAAGATTCGATGTTGTCAAAGTGGCAACTCCCCTGAGTGACCTATAGGCTCAGTGTAACCCATACCGAATCCTAGCAGGCTTTTTTCATAGAAGTTGATAAGCTGAGCCTAAACTTAATATGGATGTACAAAAAGTCTCCAAACAACCTCGTAAAAGAACAAAACCAAAGGGTGTATACTGTCTGATTTCTCCAATAGGGTAACGCAGCAGCTCAGTGCTCCACAGGGCTGAGGGCCTTAAACATGCAGTCTTATTTCATTGATAAAACCACCTGGGTGAGGAAGCAAGGGAGCCTCTCCCTGCCTGACCCAAGCCACTTCCTCTGCCACCACTACTGGACATGTCTCTAAGTCCTGTGCTAGATCTGGGCACAGAGACAGCTGTGGCTCAGGACCGGAAGCGAGAGTGGAGTGTTTAGTGCATGCTAAAGCCAGGTGAGGGGGCTGACTGGGAGAGTCGTGAGGTCTGATGACATGTTTGCAGACTGGTCTGAATCACTGACATAAACCTCTCTGGCCAGTGTGGCAGCCTGTGGCTCTCAATGGCAGCTCTGACAACAGGGATAGACGCTGTGGGTCATTCCCACAAACCTTGCTGCCAGGCTGCCACACTTCACAGGTAGCAGGTGTGACGTGACCAGCGGTCCTAGTGCTGTCTGCTACTGAAAATGCCACCTGCCGGGCGGATTTTGCCAGCTCTGGGTTAAAAGTACCCCATGACTGATGCAGATTTCCAGAGAGTTCGATCTGGTCTGGGCTTCAGAGCTCACCTGGTTGATACGGGGCAGGTGGAGGCACTTACGGGCTGGCGCTGCTACTCCTGAACAAAATCACCTAAAGTCATTCCCAGCTTGGTATCTGAAGTCACAGAAGTTTACTGACTGGTGCCCAGTTCTTTTCGGGTCTTCTCGAAGTACATGTGACTTCTTGGGCACATGTGATGAGCAGTCTGTGCCATTTTGTCTCAACCTCACCCAAAGCCCTGAAAGAGTAAAGCAGGCTGTGCACCACACGACATGAATCCCTTTTCTCCCATTTCCAACTCAAATGTTTTGATAGTTGCTTGTTTTCTGTCTGCTTCTGACTCCACCAACAGGTTGGGGTTGAGAGAAACAAGGAGGCTCAGCCTAGGCCAACTACATGGTGTCTCTCCTGCAGGCGCACTTCTGAGATGGAGTCCAGAGTGGGGAGGCCCTGGGTCCAGAGGGACATGTAGACTGGAAGCCAGGGCCCACACAGAGAGTGATTAGATGCCTCGAGGGCTTGGGGAGTGGGTTCCCAGTCGATCCCACCATCAGGACCGTTTCCTTGGAGACCTCCATTTGCACCACCAGACGCCCCTGTGAGCTGATTCCATCAAGTCAGGATTCTGGGATTTGGGGACTGAAGGTATTTGGGCCTGAGGACTGATGAAATTCCCAGTCTCCCATCCTCACATTTCTGCCACCATCTTTGTGCCAATTTCCCCACTCACCCCTTTGGTGCTGGTATCATCTGCAAATTGCCTTGTTTTTCATCTTTGGCAGGGCTGAAAATCTGATCATGAAAGGGAATTTTCTTTTTTCTTTTTTAATTAGTACTTGGTAATACCACCAAGCTGTGAGTTTATGGCTTTGTAGATCTTGTATTTTTGACACTAATTACTCACAAAGGCTTTTTAGGCTGCATTTCAACTCTGCAACTGCCACGCCGGTAATTAAGCAAAGAGGAAGCGGTAACAGATTTCATATGTCACCTCGGCCCTTACCATCTGTGCCCTGGAGCGCTGTGTGGCCTTGGCCCCCCCAACTCCCCACTAGTTCCCATGGCTTCGGTCCTGAGGTGGATCATCCCAGAATTGCAGCCCTTGGCCATCTGGGCTCAGGAGCTAAATTATTGACTCTAAACAGTGGGGAAGGAGCTAGAAGTGGAGTTTTCACTCAGAAGTCCCAACACTTTGCATTAGGTGTGTCTCCTGGAGCCACTGGGAGGGCCTGGCCCTCCTGCCTAGGACACACCTGCCGAGCCTCTGGGGTCTCACTTTTCCACTTGGAAATGTGAATGTGGAACAAGCAACTGCTCATTTGCACATCTGCTGACTTGCCTCCCCCCTACCCTCCTGCTACAAAAGCAGAAGCTGAGAGTCAGGTCACTGGTGAGCAGGCAGGTGACTGAATGGCAGAAGACTCTATCCATTTTTGCTGACTGACAGAGAAGAGTTTGACCCCTGGGCAGGAGGCCTGGCCTGGCCTGGCCTCTGCTTCACTAGGAAATCCGAGTGTAGCTTATGAATTGGCACCTGGGCTTTCCAATCATCCATGCCCCCTGGAGCCTGCTGCAGGGAGGGGCATTGGGAGGGCAGGATTGGTGCCTCTCAGCATCTCTCACAACACAGAGCAGCATCCTCTGTGGTGAGGGGCCAGCGACCTGCTAGTCACCCGAGTTCCTCCTGGGGCAGCTGGCTTCACTTTAAACCTTGCAGGACGGAGCCTTGGTGGTTCCCTCTTCCTGGTCCAAGCGAGAGGTTCTTAGGCAATAAATCAACCTAGTCGGGTACCAACCTTACTCCTTGTTTTTAAGACCCAGGCAGATTTGCCCGGCACAGCTGGGCTCAACTTGGAAGCTCCCTGGGAGGCCAGCTGGGGCCAGGCGTTCTCACCAAGCCCTGGCCAGGAGTGGGCAGACACTCTCAGTTTGTCCACCCCTGGCTATGCTAAGGGCTTCCTTAAATACAATTGGTTAGTCACAGTTTAATGTTCTTTATTGCAAGTCTATTTTAAGATGCAATTAAAACGTCTCATTGCCAGAGCGCACAGTTCCTACTGGGAGCTTTCACCCAATATGAAGGAGTCAAAAACAAAGAGAGGGGAGGAGACGTGGGCTCAAGATTCGTTTCTGAAACGGCAGGTTTTTTCATGGATTGGTCTTCCCGGAGAGAAGGAGGCCAAGGAGACCCCATTTTAGGAGGAAGTCTCTCACGGGTGAGCCATGGGAAGCTGCTGAGCCATTTCCTGCCCTGAGCAGGCCAGGGCTGGCAGACAAGCTTTGACCAAAGCTGACTCTGTGAAGTGAAAACCTTCCTCTAGTCCGCAAGTTCAGTCACTGCCTCCTGCTGCCACAGCAGAGAAGAGACTCCGGGAAGTCTGGTTTTCTGTGAGGGGGCCGAGCACACGCACCAGTGGGACTGAGGCACTGTGATGGCAGTCATCGGACCTGCTGCTGGAATATTCATGCAAATCAGTGCAATTTCACTGTGATTGAAAAGGCAATTAAAAAAAACGCTGGCAATTTCGGATGCATCTCGGCTGCTGCGGCTGAGGTTGGCGCACGCTGCCCCGATCAAGTTCATATCCTGTCTTGGAGCTGCGTATCCCGTTAGGGGTAGGCAGGCAGTTGGAGCTTGGGGCTGGCAGGCTGGCATGGGGAAGGTGCCTACTAAGGCTGCCTGAAAGGGATCTCCCTAAGCCAGGGGCTCTAGTCTGGCTGGAGCTCATCCTGCCTCTCCCCTGAAGCAGAGGGGGAGATCTGGGCACCACAGGAGCCCAGGTTAGGAACAAGTGGTGTGTGTGCAAGCGGAGCCTGACTCTCCAAGGGGGGCCCTACTCTGTGACCTGCATGGGACAATCGCTGTCCTCAGCTGCTCGGGATGCACAGTCAGTAAACTGAGTGGGCAGAGGGCCACAGTCACTGCCACTTCATGGAGAGCCTGCGTAGTGGGGCCACAGTGGGGGCAGGGGACCATGTCGATGCTCTGGGCATGTTTGTTGCCATTATGGGCACTGCCCAGGCCAGGCCTTGGAGGCTGAGCGCAGGGAGATAGTGCAATGGCAGGGGCCTACCCCCCCATCAGCCCTTGTGTGGCTTCACTGGCTGTTATTTACCTCCTGGGCACTGCGTGGGGGTGGGGGAAGTGCCTGGGCACTTGGGTGGGGTGGAAGGGAGCCTCCAGTATTTATTCCCTGCCATCTAAAGCTTTTCTAACACCAAGGCAGGGACTTGTGCTCCAAAGTGCAACTGATACCGCATGGCCACGCACAGAATACTAATTCGAGAAAGGCACTGGGCTATGACCTTGGCCAATTAGACAGCCCTCACCAAGTCCTGCAGTTGTCAACAAACCAAACACAATGGCCCAGAAACCAATTGAGCCCATAAAGAAGGGCCTGTCCTTCACCTCTGTGTTTTCAAGTTCCTGGTGTTTAGGAAACAAAATGAATTCGGGAGATTAGGCACCCTCCAGGTATGAGGAGAGGCTTCCAGAGACTCAGGGGGAGTACCCTCCCCACCCTCCACAGGCAGATGAGATCTCAGGTGGTCTGAGGATGGAGATCTGTGACCTCAGATATGCACTCAGCCTCTGTGCCAAAGTGATGGGCAGCAAGCTTCTCACTGTGGTCTAACTCAGGGTCATATTCTAGAAATCCCTTTCCAGAATGTGGGAGGAGCCTAGAAAGGACATAGTCACAGTGAAGGGAATGGATAAAGGAGATGGGCTCCACCCCTTCTGCCGCCTGGGAGGCACCATGCACTCTGGAACCTTCCCAGTACAGGTATGTTCTCCGCCATGCCTTCCCATGGGACTTGCATCCTCTAAGCAGGCAGCATGAGCCCTCTGGCTGTTGCAGTCCAGACATCTCTGGGTGCTGCCCTGGGCCTCATGCTGCCCCTCCCCCTCCACCAGCACAGACTCAACATGTCCTGGCAAATACAAGCAAAAAAAAAAAAAAAAAAAAAGTCCTTAACTGAAGGGTCTGCTCAGAATCCGGGGGTGACCTGGTGTCGACAGCATCCAACACACAAAGAATATGTGGTCCAGGACATGGCTGCCCAGATCTGGGGGCCCATCTGGATGAATGGCTCTCCCCAAACAAAGAATTAGCTGGAAGCAAAGGATCCCACGCTTGCTTGGTCACACGCTCGGCCTTGGGAAGGAGAGACTGCGTGTGTAGTTCGTTATTCAGTGATCTGCAGACCCCCTCACTCACAAGCTCTCTAGAGCTGAGGCAGAGGTGCTTGGGGTGCTTCCTTGCCCCCAAGCCCCCACCCTCAGGGAATAAAAGCAAAGGGAAGAAGCACTTCATTCTTTGCAAAAAATACTCCAACTGATGCAATTTGCGTGTGCAAAATGTGTGAAGTGCATTTTCCATTTCATCAGCACCTCAACCTGTATGAAGCTGCTATTTGCTATCAGACCCGTTTCATGGGGTTTGAATTATATTATGGGATTTTCCTCATCTTGCAATAGGAGATTTCATGTCCTGCTGATAACTGCATTTTTACTGACCACATTCATTTAAGAAAGGAATTTCAAAACATATTCTGTAGTTGATTTGCTCCTTGGCCCCAAGAATGGAATACAAATAATCTCCGCACATCCGGCAGGTCTTTTTCTATGATTTAATTTCAGAAATGATTTTTTAAAGGACTCTGATGTTCCTATCTGTCCTAGGAAGGGGAAATTACTCTTCTCTTTTGGGGGTGTTAGAAGACCATATACCTTTCCCAATTTAAGTCTGTGCTTTTCCATTGAGTAAGCACCAATTTCCTTTCAAGACACATCCAAATGTGCTGGAACTGCAGGAGTCATTTTATTGACAGTGCAGCAAACCAGGCATCTGATTGGCAGTGCAGCAGAGGCCGTGCAGCGGGCCACAGGACAAGCAGAGTGGGGTGATCCCATAGGACTAGCAGTTTAGGAAGATCTGGGGAATCCAGCACCTCTACAGTGACAGAGAGAGACCTGTTGTCATCTGTCCCATGTGACTCAGCAGAGAGTCTGCCACACTCAGTGCAGCTGGAGAAGTTTCCAGGCGGTTCTCTGGTGCCTCAACTCAGGGGTTGTGCTCAGAGTGCTCCCAGCAGCATGATCATGCCTTATCCCAAAAAGAAGGAGGCCTTGGTTTTAGAAGCAGCTGCCAGCCCCTTGCCCTTTCAGGGCTGTGGGTCCTCTGCCCGTACATGAAAGAGAGCAGGGGTCACACCTGATCCCTGTGTAAGCCTGGTGCTCGGAACGGGATGTGCCCCGGTAAGGGTTTTTCAAGCATGTGGGTCTATGTGCTCTCCTGGTGCCGAGCTTGGTGACTTCCCTGCCCCGACTCAGACCTGCCTCTCCCGCTGTGTCGGCAGCCAGGTGGGTCCAGTGTGAAGGCAGCCCAGGCAAGGGGCAGGCTGGGGTCTCCACTTTCCTGCAGGCAGCTGTTTGTCTCCCAACTGCCGCGGCTGATCAGCTTCACCAGGATTATCTGCTTAGCCACGCACTAACTGGCCCTCTCTACTAAACACTCAGGCAGTCTAGGTCCTGACAGCATTGGGTTTTTAATCGACAGTGGGGGGCTCTTCTTGGGAGCACCTGCTCTACATGAACAGAAAAGGGGTCAGGTGTTCCAGTCTGGGAGGGTGGGTGGTACTTGAGTCAGGTTCCCCACAGACAAAGGGAGCCCAGAAGTAACCCCAAACATGATGGGGGGGTTCCTGCGGGCTGGCTCTGTGCTGAAGGACTGGCCAGTGTCCTCTTCTAGGCCACTGTGGCAGACCGCAGCAATCATGACGCTCTTCTTCGACTTCACTCACGCCTGCTACAGCCTGAGTGGCGTGCTGGGTAAGGGTGTGAAGGCTCCTAAATGCAAGGAGCAAGGTGCAGACAGAGAGCTGAGGACTCAGACTGGTGGCTCGTGGGCTGAACCTTGATCCATGTATTTTGTCTGAGATTGTTTAAAAACATAAGCCAATGTTTCAAAATCAGGATAATTCACATAAAAATTGGGAGTTTCTAGCTACTTTGAACCCTGGTCCCACAGGTCCCACATCAGTGGGCTGGTTGCCAGACCCAGGCTGGCACATTCATGAGGTCTCCCGCAGGGATGAGGAAGGTTTCCTCATGCTCAGGGTGGAGAGCAGGCTGTGTGAGGCGTGAGGCGCACGCACTTCCTGATGCCCCGGGCTGCTCCCGTGCCTGGCACTGACAGTCTGTGCGCTCTGGAGACAGCCTGGCCTAGGGAAGGACAAACAAGGACGAACAAGGACAAGTCCAAGTGCTTGGAGGTGAGCATGCTGCCCAAAGCAGCCGGCAGATGCCCAGGTCATCCACGGGGCTGTCTGCTGGCCGGAGCAAGAGATAAGAAAGCACCCTCCCCTCCTCCCATGGGTCTCAGGGCACAGCTGACTGCTTACACTTATCTTATAATATAAAATAACACTTCTCTTTATAGATCATTTGTCACTCTAGTAAACCACGAAGGTGAAAGCAACAATCATCTGTCATCCA
Organism: Scalopus aquaticus; assembly: GCA_004024925.1. NCBI lineage: Eukaryota > Metazoa > Chordata > Mammalia > Eulipotyphla > Talpidae > Scalopus > Scalopus aquaticus. Next base: position 131,699 of record PVIJ01001879.1, read on the forward strand.
ATCGCTCAGAATCACATGGTCACGGCGAGAGCAGTAACGGCACTCATTCCCCCTTGCTATTTACGAGCGCGCAGCGTGTGTGCACACATGCAAGTGTACATGTGGCACAAGGCACAGCGTTTACTCAAACAAGAGCATATGTGGGCAACTGCTGCCTTCCAGAAGAGTGAACAAGCCCCAAACAGTCACTCTGAGATAAGGGGCTGTCCCCATTGCCTGGGATCAGAGATCAGACATGAACGAGAGGGGACAGTGAGGGAGAAGCTCAGAGTCAGATCTTGTCTGAAAGGTAGGGAGCCACGGCCCTTGGTCCCCAGCACAGCCCAGAGGCATCACAGGCTGACAATGGGGTCGTGGTGCTGCCCACTTTCTGCCAGGGCTGAAGGGCCTGAGTGGAAGGTGGTCCCTGTCACATACTTCCCAGTTGTCTACCTGTAGACACCTTGGTTCTAGGCAACACCAGTCACCCTGCTCTGGAACATCTATGGGGAATGAACCCCACGTCATCCCTCTAGCTCCTAGGACCTGGGCAGACCCCTAGTGGCTGCAGGCAACTACCAGGGTGTCCCATGCCTGTGTCTCTGAATCCAGTGCTTGCAGGGCCAATTTTCCACGGGGTGCCCAGTGCCCAGGCCCCTGGTGTCCTTTGGGGCCATGCACCCCAATTCACTGTTCACTAGTAGGGAGAACATGACCTGGGAGCCTGGTTCCCCTGTGTCTAGGGGACCAGGTACACATGACTAAACGCCAACTCTCCTGCTGCCTCCAGACCACACAACTGTGCAAGAAGCGAGCAGACGCTGCTAAGGGCTCCACCCAGGAGAGTGATTTGAAATGTGGAGGAAATAGATGATTTTCTGGAAAATCACAAATTACCCGCTGAGACTTGACCAGTTACAGTGAAGAGACCAAAAGAGTGGGTAGAGACCTACAATGAGAAAGACACTAGTGTGACAGCCTGCACTGTGAACTTTCTCCCTTTTAGAACACATGCACTTCCCGGGCTACCACACCTTGCCCACATGTCACAAAGTAACAGTTTGGGTCTTTATGCAGCTTCAATGCCTGTGGGAGGCTGCCCAGCAGCCAGGGCGAGGTCATGTTGCAGGTATGTGGGAACCTCCCAGGTGCTTGAAAATGGGCTGATGTCACCAGATTTATACTGGAAAATCTCTCTGGCAGCCATACAGAAGGTGACCTAGAGGCGGAACCTGTGGAGGCGAACACCACCCCCTCATCTGCCCCTTTGTTCCTCACTCCTTCAAGGGCTGCGGCTGGGCTCTGGCTGGTGTTGAGGGAAATCCTAAGGAGATGGAGAGAAGGCCAGTGCCCCTCCCTTCTCTGTACTAAGGCCTAGATGTGGCAGGGACTGTGTCCAGACACCCCGACATCACACTGAACCTGTGATAGCACCTTTCCAGCTGCTTTCTCAGGGATGGAGACACCTGCGCTCCTGCAGTAAGAAGGTATCCTGGGGTCTACCCCGCTGTCAAAGTCCCCGTGACCACTAGATTGGGAGTGTACCCCGGCCAAACAAGAACTGCAGAAGGGCTGGCAGGAGAGCCTCGCATGGGGGTTGAACTCTCAGGGTCCTGAGGCGGAGGCCTACAGTCCTACACAGTTCCCCAGGCAGAGTTGTGGGGGCCGCACAACAGGCCTCCCCCAGCCTGGCACAGAGAGCGACATTTGAGAGCAGTCTGGGTGACATTATGTGATTTAAAAGTTAATTAAACTGAGTGGTATAAAGTATAACAGCCCCAGGTGTTTATTTCCAAAGAGCATTTGGAAGGAAAAGGGGGGAAATCTAATAAAAAGCTTTGTGAAGTATTGCATTAAGAAGTAATCATGTCGCTAAATCACCCGGAGTTGGCAGCGGGCCTCCTAATGGCTCCCGACCGTCACCCACCCAACTCTCCTTGCGGGTCGCAGGCTGTCTGGGTAAGGACCAGTGAGTGACAAGTGGAGGAGCCGGAGTAGACAGGACGCTAGGACCACAGATGTCCAGCTGCCCAGAAGTGGTGGTGACCTCCAGGTCCAGGTGTGTATTCACTGCTTCATTCGCTTGCTCACTCACCCTCTCACTCATTCTTTAAACTGCTCATTCAACACATAACACTGATACTCAGTACTGGCCAGGCCGGTGTAAGGCAGAGGCAGACAAGCACGGCTTGGCAGTGTGGGGCAGGGTCAGCCAATAAGGGGACCCAGGCCCTGGAAAAACAGCATCTGGCCTGAGACCCCAAGGATGCATAGCATTAGAGGGCAAATGGATGGGGGGATTCCAGGTCCTCGGGGGTCCCAAAGCAGAAGGCAGCTCAGATGTCATCTTGTTCGGACCCCACTAAGCACTGCCCTGAGGGGAGCCCATCACCTTGCAGGTAGCCTTTGGGTGCCATGAAAACTCCAAAAAAAAAGTTCTGCTAACTGAGCTGGAACGCGCCTCTCTGCCAACCCAGTACAGTGAAGTGGTGGACAACTATGGGCAGTTCTGGGGCTCTGGGGATGTGGCTATACAGGCCTGGTGACAGTGGTAGGGGATACTCATTCAACAAAGGTCTCCAGTTTTAGGCACGGGGTGGGGTCCCTCAGGGTGCAGTGGGGAAAGCCCGAGGTACTCCGTAGGTGCCCAATGCTCCCTGACACACAGGACCACGTTCAGCCCGGGGAAAGGGGAAGCTCACAGGCAGTGAACTGCCCGTGAACTGGGCTTGGGGCTGCCGTAGAGCCTCCAAGTGGCCTTTCACCTGTGTGGGCCACCCTGGGCACTCAGCTCAGCCCCCAGGAAGCTCCGCCAGGAGCTGCTCAGAGTCATCTCCGTAATTTATCTGGTAACAAATGGCTTTTCCCCAGGCAGTCCGCCTCACCCTGACTCCCATGCAGTGCACTAAGGTGCCAGGCGCGATTAATGGTGCTCACTGTGAAGGGTAATTACCACTCGATCACAGAGCGCTGGGCACATTCAGCCACTCCATCCAGCGAGTGCTGGCGCCACGTCACCCACCCGTGGGCTGCCCGGTGGGAAGCTGGCACCTTCCTGGGCCCGACAGTTCTGAGCTCCTCTTGTAGACAGCAGTGTCCCTCAAGACTCCCTCCCTGTTATGTTCTGAACCCACTGGGTGAGGAGAGAGCAGTGCCCACCACACTGCTGCCTCTAACGCACCCCACAGCTTTCCCTGGCACTTCTGCCCTTTATCCCGACCCTGTGAGCCTATGGTACCCTGAGGGATGTGGGCTTGCTGCAGAACCACCACGCCCCGGTCTCAGGGCACACCACTCCCTGAAGCGCAGCGGATGGCTGGGACATCCCTGCGGGTCCTGGAGGAACTCCTGTGGCTGCCGCCTTCAAGATGCAGTTTCCAGAGGAGTCTAGGGGGCACAAGCAGGAGGGAAGATGTGGGTCAGGTAGGGTGGGCGAGGACAGCTGAGCCCTGAGGGCATCTGGTCCTCCTTCAGCCCTTACCCCTAGGGGTGTGTCTGGGCTGGCTGTCACTGGGGGCCAGTCCTCAGGGACCAGCTTCTCCGGGGGTAAGGGCGGGGTATCTCTTGTGTGAGGGGATAGCACTTTCCTTTAAGCCCAGAGTCATCTGCCAGGGAAGTTGTTAACTGTTGGGCAGAAACTTCTCTCGCTGTGGGAAGAGAACAGCATCACCGATCAGGAGGAGTCGGGCTCCTGCCCCACACCTAGCTCTCGGGGGACACACAGCACCCACCAGGGTGGACCCCACCAATGGGAACCCTGTGGACAGAATCACATCATCAGTCCTTAGGGAAGGGCTGTACAGCCCCTTAGGGCACGGGGACCCATATCTCTCCCTGTACCTGCACAATGCCTTTGTGGAGTGTGATTCGTATGAGCTTGGATGGGTGAGCAGGAGGCCGCCTAGGAGGGTCACAGTCTGGGAGAGATGGGGACATCACCCTCCCAGCCCCCAGCTCTCAGTCTCAAATCTCCTGTCAGATCTCCAGGGTGGCAAGTGGATGGGTGAACACAACCTTCTGTCACTCACATGTCCTGACTTCTGTGTCTGGCATGTCCTCTGATCACCCTCCATGGTGCACACTTGTCTCCAAAGAGCCCAACTGGGGGGTACCCTACAGAGCTCCGCATCCCCTACCCTATGGGGCAGGTGGAGGAGCAGGCCTTCTGGGAGGAGGTAGCAGCTGGTCCTAGGGCCAGCTAGTCCTAATCCCTGGATTTTGGATCCCTGGGCTCCAGGATGCTCCGAGCTGTTTTCTCTCTCACAGTGGTCTCAGCAGCTCCACTCAGCTCATTTCATTCACAACAGCCATCTCCATTCCCAGGAGAGGGAAACTGAGGTGGGAAGTTCAATTCCAAGTTACTCAGCACTCAGCGTTCCTGACTCCCTCTGTTTGCTGTTCCCGACAAGTGACGGTTCCAAAGGCGCAGCCCTTTCAGAGCAGCCCAGGATGGTAGGCACCATACCCTGAGGGTGCTGGGAGTGTCCCCTGCTGCCCCTTGACCAGGGGACATGGCTCTAGTACCAGTGCAGCTGATTTTCTAAGTGTAGAGTAGTCTCTGTCACATGGGCTGGTCAGATATCGAGGCGGTACTTGCACACATGGCCTCAAATCCCTGGCCCGGTGCCCCGCCAGGGAAAGAAGAGAGGGCAGGCCGCAGCATGGGCTGCTGGCTGGGGTGGATCTGGTGGGCTCTATGATGTCCTAGTCAGTCCTGTCTCCATGCGCCAGCCTAGAAATGCTGAACCTCCAGCCCTGAGGTCAGAGGAGGACCCAGGGCTGGGCTCTGGTCCCGACCACGAAGACCCGTAGTAAGGCTCTCTCCTGCTGCTCTGCACCTGCCCAGGGTCAGCCATCACGGGAGCTGGGTTCCCTGCGGAGCCCAAACTTTCTTCGCTGCATACATTAATTATGACACAGCAAACAACAGTGTTTTGAAAAATGCATGTTTCTGTGTGATTGCTTTTTTTAATTGGTTGGTTTAACATTTGAAATTTGATTTAATTTCAACTTGATTTTCCTCACCACAGGGTCAGGCTGAGAGCTGGGGAGATCATTACCGGAGCTCCCTTCATTAACGGCAGGGAACCTGGAGCACGTGAGGCTCCCTGGGCACCACAGCCAGTGTGTCGGAGCAGCACCTTGGCCCAGTGCCACCCTGGGCGGGAGGGGCCACGAGGGATGTGGCATGGACATCTGTCCCGGAGTGTGCCCCATCCCCTCAAACCAGGCTGGGGGAAATAGAAGGTGGGGCACTGCACCCACAGACCATCTCCACATGCTGGCCTCAAGGGGTCTCAGCCCAGCCACCTGTTGGCATAGAGCAATCTGAGGCAACTGAGGTCTCAGTTTCCAAGAAATCATCACAGGCAGGCACGCGGGTGATGGTCAGAGGAGTCAGACTCTTGGGATGTGAGAACGGCCTGTGCGAGGTGTGTACCCCCATGAGGTGATGCAGAAGGCTGGATGGGCGATGACCGAGAGCAAGAAGGTAAAGTGAGCAGTGCCACTAACCTGTCACCCAGGTGACACTGCCTGAGAGCGGTCTGGCCCCAAATCCTTTTGGGTAAGTGACCCCTCTCTGAGCCTCTGTCCCCTCATGTGCAGGGCAGGGACAGAATCAGGCTCAGGCCCCCCCAGAACAGAATGAACGCCTGGCACTTTACTAGTTGGGTACTTGTACTCAATGCCCAAATCTGCTCAGGTTCTGAAGCCCCTCTCCACCGGCAACAAGGAGGTCCACTGTCTGCTGCAGATTCAAATGTCCCAGGCCTGGGCCAAGCCATGCCCTACACCCCAGTTAATACTCCCTAAATGCAGTCACTACTGTTTCTCTTTGTATGTGCTGGGCCATCTGCCTATATAACCTCCCTCCCACTAAGATTCTTTTCATCCTTCAAGGTCCACTTTGAAATCTGTTCCTTCTGTGGAGTCTCCTAGAGCCTTCAGAGAGAATGATTGGGAGTGATTCTTTCATTCATTCACCTATCCATCACCCATTCATTTTATCCATCTACCTATCTATTTGTCATCTACCCCACTCACCATTCATTCATTCACTCATCCATCCATCCATCCATTTTATAGATCCACCATCCACCCCATCCATCGGTCTACCCTCCCGGAGGAGGATGGCCTCCACTCATTTTATTCATCATCTACCTGTCCACCCACCACCATCCATCCACTTGTCCACTGCCCATTTTGAGAGGACAGGAAAGCAAAGCTCAGAACGCACCCGCTGACAACCAGGGAGTTTAGAGGGAACTCCCATCTGCCAGAGTCAAGAGGCTGAAGTTTTGCTCCCAATCCTCTGGATTTACAATAGGACAGGCCTTGTACTCTAGTTTTCACACTCACTGAGTTTCTTAACCTTTCTGAACATCAGAAATCTACCTGATAATATAAATAATGTAAGCTTTGTGCCAAGGGTAAATCAGCAAACCCACATCCATTTTTCAAGTGGTAGCTATCTGTGTTACCCTTTGCCTGCTGGGTCTGCTAACTACCTAATATTTTTCTTTAGCTCAATTAGCCTTATTAACTTAAATAAACTTAGTTTAAAAGGACACTTTACATCACTACAATAAAGCAAAAACAAACACTGCCTGCTATAAATAGAGTAACTATGAAGATGAATCTAGCAGAAACAAAACAGTGACTCGCCCCACCTGCACAGGACAGACCTCAGAGAGTCACTTCAGACCTGCTGAGACCAGCAAGGGAAGGCAGGGAAGTGGCTGTGCCGAGGGACACAGGACAGCACAGCACGGGATGCTCAGTGCATGATTCCTTGCAGTCACCTGAGGCACTCGGCCTGGGGCGCCAGAGCCCTGCACACATCTCATGGGCCTGAGGAGAAGAGCTGTGGCTGGTGTGGTGCTGAGGGGCAGCACTGGGGGAGGTACTTGGAGCCGCCTGGGCCTCTAGGCCCTCTTACCATGGCACAGCCTGGGCACCGCCATATGCTTGCTGAGCATACGGAGATACATACCCTCCGTGGAGCTCAGCAGGCCTAAATCACCATCCAAGGTCAGAGCCAGAGCATGTATCCCTACAGTGGGATGGTGGGCACTCAACAGTGCCCAGGGGCCCTCCCCAACTAGTCGGGACCTCCCAGGTACCCTTAGAGGGTCCTGGGACACAGGGCACTGCCAAGCCTCCTGCCCTTTGTACGGGACCTGACCCCGCTGTTTACCAGGGGCAGCTGATACCCCCCAGGACAGACCAGAGCCCCATGGCCACCCTCCGGAAGCTGGGTGCTGACGGCGGGTCTCAGGGCACTGCCTGCTCACCCCACCCCTGTACTCACCCCTGTCTCTTCGGAAAGAAATTGCTTTAACATTATTTACAGCGGCACATCAGAGGAGGGGCCAGACAGAAAGATGAGTCTTTTAACAACACAGGGAGGAATTGAAAACCTGAGAAGGGGATATTCAATATTAATATCATCACCTCGGTGAGGAATTTGGTCCTCTTGGTAACCAGAGGCTGTTCACATAAGCTCCCTGGAGAAAGGCCTTCCACAAACTTTGAGGTGAACTAATTAAGTTTGCACAGCTAATCAGGACTGGCTGCCTTAGAGACTTGGAATCCAGACCCTAAGACAGACTGTGATAATACGTGAAGCGATCGCACACTCCCTCACATCAGTCCCTTGTCTGTGCCACCCTCTCTGGCTGAGGCCTGGGCCCATGGCAAGAGGAGGTCCTCCACCTGGGGCCTTCATGGCTCCACGAGCTAGTGGCCTTTTAGGGTCTCAGAACCATGGCCTAGCTCCGCCTGTTAGGAACCAGGGTGCCCTCAGAGGTGGCACTTGAAACAGACATAACAGCTAGGCAGCAGGTCCCCAGAGAGGCCGGCTTTCAAGAGACACCTGACAGACGGTGACTTCCCTTCAGGGCCCACACACAGACTCTAGCTGATTCCTCTCAAGCACTGCTACTTGCCAAACCCTGGACCACACTCTACAAATAGCAGAATCAGGGATGTGAGCAGGCACTATCCAGAAGCTTCTGCTCTGGAGGAGAAGCCTGTGCTAGAGGAGGGCAGGTATGCAAGGGGACGGGGGGGAGAGTTGTGTCAAGAAGGTGGGGAGGACATAGGTGGTCAGAGACCTCTGCAGGCCCATCTCAGAACAGTCCGGTGAGCCAGGGGTGTGAGTGAAAGGCAGGGAAGAGCAGGCTGTGAGATCCAAGCGAATCCTGCCCCCGGAGCAGCAGGGGAACCCTTGAGGGACTGAGCAACAGGGGGAGGAGAGGTAAGGTGCTGACCTGCTGGAACCCCAAGGGCCAGGCGGGAACAAACTGGGAAGAAAAGGGGCTCCAGGGTAGACCACCCACGTGACCTGGACCCAGGACTCTGTGGCAGTGAGCAACATTCGATTCCCACAGCAGCAGCCCTGAAGCAGGTGATGCCGCCACCTGCCAGGGATGACATGTGACCGCAGGAGGTGGGAGAGGTGCTCAATGGCGAGCTGGGGTTCACTGTAGGCCAGTGGCCCAGAGTGGGGGGTGTGACGTGAGGTGACCACAGTGGTGGAAGGGAGCCCGGGCAGGATGCCAGGGCTGGATGCAGCTGCAGCAGGGCGAAGAGTCACCAGGAGACGCAGAAGGAAGAGCTGCCAGACACAGGCCTGTGTCATTGGCTGGGGGAGGAGCAAGGCAAGAGAGAATGGGATCCAGCAGTACTTCCTCCAGGAAGTTCTGGGTATCTCTGGGCTCCAGGGGAGCTGGGGTCCATCCACCTGGTCTCTTGGGGCTGAGGTAACAGGCACCTGAAGGGAAGGAGGACCCTGGGGTGTGGCCTCCATCCTGACGCTGCAGCACTGGAGCACCTTCAGAAGGTGCTCCGGTTGCCGTCCTACCTGTGCACTGAGATGTTCTCATTCCAGGCGCCTCACTGGAAGGAAGGGGAAGTGAAGGACAGTGGGGGAAGGGCCCCTCATCAGCAGGATGGGGGTTTGCGCATGGACACTACCAGAGCTGAGAGAGTTCCAATAATTTATTAAAAATAGATCACAATGCATGTGAGAGACTGCCCAGATAAGAATCACATAATTAAAACACTGTCTCTGTGGGCTTCTCCCCCACCTCCTGTAATGAAGAGTGACACCTGGCTCTAAGGAATCCTCTGCACCCCCATCCTCCATGCAGTGCCCTGTTCTGTCGGGTAGGATGGAAGGCCCTTCTGATTCTTGTAAGTCAGGGCTGATGCTGAGCCAGGGCCCAGGCTCTGCAGCCCACATTCAAGGTATGCACTTGACTCCACAGCCCCAAGGGGGTGGACAGCTTGCTCAAGATCACACAGTAGCAAAACTAAGTCCTGAATTAGTCAGAATTTTCTGGATCTATGTAGAATCATCTCTTAGGCTTTCAAGTTGCTCAGTTCCCAACTCTGGCTCATCTGAGGGCAGCCTAGATGCTGCTGGTCTCTGCCCACCACCCAGCAGGCCAGGCCACTTCCCTCTGTGAGAAGGAGAAGCAGAAACGAGCCCAGTCGCCAGCCATGTCCCCGGCATGTGCTGTGACAGTCTCAAGAAGGTGATTCTCCAGGGAGGTGCCTCATGTATGGTTCCCCAAGGAACCTGAGGACCCACTGTAGAGGGGCCTCCTCTCCAAAGCTGGGCAGTATTTCCAGATGCCTGCACTTGCAGAAACACCGAGTGCTGTACTGCAAGAATATGGAGCTTAACTGGCACTTTATAATTTAGGCAGAAGATGCAAGATTGGGTCTGTCATGCAGAGTTCTTGTAACATCCAAGACGACACCCACCTGAGCACAAGCTTGCAGCTTTTCCTGCCAACTCAACCTAGCTTCTCAATGCAGGACTCCCATTCTGGGTTCCTTCAACCCTGGGACTCTCAGCAAGGACTAGGATGTGGTGATGCCCAGACAGCTCAGGCCACACTTGGTTTCAATCAGCCCTCCTGCTCTCTCACCTTCCTCATCACAGGAACTTAAAGCTGGGAAAAGATCAAATTAATCATGTTCAAACCTAGGTTGTGCTGAAAATCTTCCAGCAATTGATGTTAATTCCATCAGAGCGAGTTTGCAATGTGTTACAATCACCAGTTTCCCTGCTGCAGCTACCATGAATGGAAGGGCCAGGGCCAGCATAGTCTCATGGATGATGCCAGGCTCTGGCAGTTAATAACCAAAGGCGGTACCGCTCCCCACATTCCAGTCCCTAGGCCAGGGCACCCTCTGTGCCGCATGGGGCACCTCCCTGGAGAATCGCCTTGAGACTCACAGCACATGCAGGGGACATGGCTGGTGGCTGCGCTCACTTCTGCTTCTCCTCCTCACAGAGGGAAGTGGCCGGGCCTGCTGGGTGGTGGGACGCACACGTGGGTGGTGAAGAGCTGGCGGCTGTGCTGCTGCCCTCCACACCACACCTTTGGCCGCGCAGAGATGCTCTCCTGGGTGCACCTTCACGCTGCTGCCTTGAACGTCAGGCAGCTGTTAGACTTGAGCAGGTGGGGCAGGGTCTTGGGTGCCTGGCCCACATGGTACTTGGTGAAGTCCATGTCCTCTTCCTCAACCCAGGAACGTGGAGTTTGGCCATCAGAACCAAGGGCTCACCTGGACCTGGCTCCAAGGTCCCGCCAGGCAGAAACCAGGGAACGCTCGGCCATTTGGGCCAGGTATCGCTGCTGTGTGTCCCTCACTGAAAGCCCAGAGTCACAAGTGACGATGTGCTGTAGGCTTTGGGTGCAACCACCCTACACCCAAGGCTGGAGCTGGGCAGATTTGCAGGGAGGCAGCTGCTCCTGGGTGCTAACAGCTCCCTGCTCCCAGGCAGGTTGTTTCTCTCACCCCCAGTCTGAAAGTGAGGCCAACAGGGCTCCATGACTCATGGTGGAAAGTGGCCCTGGACTGGCTGTGGGAGGCCTTCATCCAGCTGTGCACATGTGGTCTCTGCTGTGAGGGACTTCTGCTTCCCTGTGTCTCTGCAAGTCCATCAATGTCACTCAGCTCCTCTAAACTCTAGTGCTCCTTGTCTGGGATTACACAGAGGTTGAAATTTGGAGGAGGGCAGGGCAGATGTGGACTTGGAAAATAATCGCGTTTACCTGTCACCTACCTGGGATTGGCAATTTCTGAGGGGGTTGTAACCTATCTGCTTCTGCACTGCTAGCATCTGGAACAATGAGGTTGGGGACATATAGACAAGGAGACCATTGCTATGGTGGAGACAGCCAGTGTGCAGTTTCTAGTCAGTGTGCTGGAGCTGAGAGCATAGGTGACTTACCTGGAAGTGCCAGGTGTCAGGTGCTAGAAGATACAGGGAGTCATGGGGGGTGGACATCTCAGGATGCCAGGGCCACTCTGTTCTTTTGGGAAAATCTGAGGCTTCCATCCCTACCACAAGCCACCTGCTCGGCATTTATGAAAACTCTGTGAGGAAGCACCAGAGGGTCGTCTGGGGGCCAAGGGTGGAAGCGAAGAGCCCAGTCTTAGAAATGGAATGGATGTCTCTGGTTAGGCCCCATTAGGGTGGTTTTTTAATGGGAGAGGCTGCAGGAAAGTGGCACACAGAGTTTGTTTTGAATTTCCTGATGTTCTTAGGAAACCAGTCCTTGAGAGGCTAGAAAGGAAACCAGGAGAAGCTTGGGGAAGAAGGAGTGCCTGTCACATTCCTGGGGTGGCTTCTGCGCGGGCATTTCGAAATGACAGAGAGAGATCCTGGTGAACAAGCTGGTCTGGTCCAAGAGCCGCTCGTTCCAGGGCAGAATAATGTATGTTTCTGGGAAAAGGCAGACGGCCGTTGAGTGTAAGCATGCATGGGGCAGTGCCAGGTGAGCCCAGCACAGACTGGCAAGGGCGGCTCTGTAGGAAGTGCCTCAGCCCCGAGTATGAACTCTGCCACCACCTAGTGGCAGTGCAGCATGGGTGAGCTCCAACACCTGCCCTCTGTGAGACCACTGCAGCTGCAGGCACCACCAGAGCCCAGGACAGGAGAGGAAGACAGGGCAGGGGGGCCAGTAACTCTTTCTGGAAAGTGCGGGGAGGTCAGGCTGGGGGCTTCAAGGTCTTGAGCAGAAGCTGTGGGTGCAGACCAGGTTGGCATTTCCTCCACGACCATGGCAGCGCTGGTCACCCCCTCGGTACTCCCCAACTTTCCTCTCTGTAAAATCAGGTGACATGCCCTAACTAGAGCTCACTCTGGGTTCACGAGTGGACCGCATGAGAAAGAGTAAGAAAGTTCTTTGTAAACTGCCAAGAGTAAGAAGAGTATCTGCCGTATGTTAGAGAAAAAACTTAGCGGTACTGTGGCAAAACCCTCGGCACAAGAGCCACATTTGGACTATGCCCAGAGTGCCCTGGCTCTCTTGAATCTAGAAACACTACATGCCCTAACCACCTCCTGTGCATGTGGTGGGCACACACCTTGGTCTCCCAGTAACCCCACAGGTGGGCCCATTTGGAGATAAGCAGCGGGTTCTGAAGTCCTGGGAGCAGCACGGACCACAGCTCAGAGCTGCCTGTGTGAGCGCGACACGTAGGGTCCCTGCGCTCACTCTGAGTGTGAGGTGTGCTCGTGTTTGCCACCGCTTGGCCGCTGCATAGGGTCCCCATCAAGTGACCCTCTCAGACAGGCTGGGGACTTAGCATTGTCCCCGCTAACTGACATGCCTAGCTAGGCCTTTCCTCCTCCAATCCGTGGGCTGGCAGATCAGGCCCCTGGGCCCTTCCACAGCCGTATTTGCCCCCAATTTCACCTCCTGTGACCAAGACTTGTGTCCCCCCAGACCAAAGCTCAGGTAAATCTTGTTCCCATTCATCTTGTGTTCAACCAGGGGCAGGGCTCTGCCTCTTTCCTCTGTGCCAGCACTACCAGGCACACATATGGCTTCAGTAAGTGCCTCTTGAAGAATAAGCAAACAGCATGATCAACAAACCAGCTCCAAAGCTTCCTCCCACCCAGATCTGGCCCTGTGGTAAGGGCCATTCTCTCATTAAGAGAGGACACTGTGATGAATTCAATAAAATGTCAAAGCTTACAGTAAATTCTGCCACCAACAGATAGGGCTTGAATCACATGGAATGAAAACCAGCATCCGTTAGGAAGTGATGCAGCAATTCACCTTGGGACTTTGTCCCCAGATCAGGGTGCAGAGAAGAAAGGCCCCAACATGGAGACGACTGGTCTCAGCAACAACAGGGAAGGATAAGAAATGATAAGTGAACTGAATCTGGGCTACACTGTCTCCTGTCTGGTGCCTCAGTTGCCCTTGTGTGACAACCCACCTAACACACAGTGTTGAGGACAGCCCCCACGTGGCCAGGGGAACACTTCAGACTCCCCAGGGTGGGAATCTAGCTCCTGTCTCTGGCCCATGTCCAGTGTTCAGCCCTGCTGTCACCGCGGGGAGCACTCAGCACTCTGGGCTGGCTGATCTGGGCCCATCACCCAATAAAGGAAGACATAGCCAGTCAGCAGATAGGGCTGGGCGCTGGGGGTCAACACAGTGGTCAGCACTGTACAAAGCTGAGTGAGACACGAAGCCCCCAGAGGCGCTCTCCATCTGGAGGGCTGGGTATACCTCAACCATGCTCTCGTGTG